>ML863712.1:0-12997 GCA_009831015.1 Picea engelmannii | reverse complement strand
ATCCAAATTTGTGAAATAGATTGCTCCATGTAGTTCATCTAACAATTCATCAATTACGGGAATATGAAACTTATCTTTAATAGTGATCTTGTTGAACTCTCTATAATCTAGACACATACACCATGAGCCATCTTTCTTGAATTTCATTACCACCGGTGCAGAGTAAGAACTTTGGCTAGGTCTAATAATGCTAGCCTCTAACATTTCTTCAACCATGCGCCCAATTTCACTCTTCTGGGCATAAGTGTATCTGTATGGCCTGATGTTAAGAGGAACACTCCTAGGAATTAGGTTAATATCATGATCATGATTTCAAGTGGGTGAAAGACCTTTGGGAATATCTTCAAACACTTTGGAATGCTTATCAATG
The DNA here is from genome assembly GCA_009831015.1 of Picea engelmannii. Classification (NCBI taxonomy): domain Eukaryota; kingdom Viridiplantae; phylum Streptophyta; class Pinopsida; order Pinales; family Pinaceae; genus Picea; species Picea engelmannii. The sequence continues at coordinate 12,627 of ML863712.1, read as the reverse complement.
ATCCATTGGATATCTAGAGGAATAGATGGCTTAGATGTTTGAACATCTATTGAGCACAGTTGTGCAATAACACCTTGATGCCCCTTTTTCAATAATTTTTTCATCCCATTAGAGATTATCACCTTACCGGGTTTCCCTGTGATACCTCTTAACTCAATTTCTTTTCCTTCCAATGAAAATTTCATGAAACGTTCTTGAAAATTAAAAGCCACCATTCCTAATGATTGTAACCATTGGATTCCTAGTACAACATCAGCACCACCCATGGGTATAGAAATCATTGGAATATTAATTACATATCCCCCCATAGTAAGATTGACGTTATTGCATTTTATTGAGAAATTGATAGTTCCTCCATCTGTAGTCATTACTTGAAACTCTGGTGCTAGATATACAAAGAAATTGAGAGCTTTGGCTAATTTATAGTGAATGAAATTATGAGTACTGCCAGAATCAACTGGGACTATTACCTTTTCCTTTTTGATATATACTTCGATCTTGAGGGTTTGAGGAGTGCTAATTCCATCCAATGAATTACACGATATCGTGGGAGTCAACTCTTCAGAAGAAATTTCTTCTACGTTTTCATCTTAAGATGGTTCTTGTTCTTGTTTTTCTTCCTCTTCACAATCTATGTAGAATAATTTCTTCTCACCACACTTATGCCCCTTAATGTACTTGCTGTCACAATTAAAGAATAAACCTTTTTGTTTTCTTTCCTCCAATTGTTGAGGTGTCAACCTTGTAGGTTGAGGTGTTTTAGAAGAAGGAGAATTATTCTCTCTATAGTTGTTAGGATTGGTCCTTCTAGTAGCCATAGCCATAGCATTCTCCAATGATTTGGGTTCCCAAAGGCGAACCTCATGTTGAATGTTATCCTTTAAAGTTCCTATTAATACATCAATCAAGTGCTCATCAGGAATATATGTTACCTTTATATTCAATCTTTGGAAGTTCTCAATGTTCTTTGTAACTGAACCCTTTTGATTGAGATTATCAATTGGCCAAAGAAGGTATTGCTCCTTGTATCCTCATAGTGTGCTATCATTTCTTCTGTGAAAATTATCCAAGTGACGAGTGATTTGCGAGAACAAAGCCATCGATACCATACAAATTGATTGGGTTCTAAATATAAAGAAGCAATTCGTACCTTTTGTGTATGTGACACATTATGTAGATCAAAGAATTTTTCCATCTGAAGTATCCATGTGATTGGGTCCTTGCCATCAAACTTCCTCATATTGATCTTAGGAACGTGATTGGTCTTCAACCCAAAGTTGGAGTTTCTCCATTCTTGATTCATCTTCCTTATGTCCTCATCATGAATTTCATGGGACACATTTTCACTTTCAGGTGTCCTCTCTATTAGGAATTTTTTCATTCCTTCCATGATCTACCTTTTTAAACCATCCATCTTGGTATCCATTATTGCCTCCAATTTAGCTTCAGTTGAATCCATCATCCCTTGTAGTTCATCTTTTGTCACTGTCTTCTTTTGTGATTCATTTATGTCCCTACACATTTCTTCACCTTCATCAAGATTCCAAGTAGGACTTTCTAGAGGCTTATTTGGTGTATAAGATCCCTTTTTGGGTGACATGTTGGCCAAGTATCACTTTTGAACCTTAATTTTGAGGTGGTTATGCTAGACAATCTTTCTTCTACTGTATCTCCCAAGTTTCGGCTCTTCTAGGTATGAAAAAATATTTTTTGTAGTTCTCTGATATTTCTTCTCTGCAATGCCACAGGTATGATCAAAATTGTATGTGACAAGTGGAATTTACATTAACTTCCCAACAACTTACTGATTTTTTTCCTTTCCAGGATATCTCACTTGTATAGCGTGCCCCACACAAAATAATTGATATAAAATTATGAAACTTGTACTAAAAATACTAAAGTCTATCCACTATCCAATGCAACTAGTCTCACTCAATTTGGATACTCTAGGAAGAATTTATGATTGTTTTACCTGGAACACCTTCTTGAGACTAGTCAATAGGACTATTCAGATACCCTATCTTCCACAGGGTGTATCTACAAATGTAATATGACCCAAAAGATGGACTTTTTACAACAGATAACATACTAATTTATGTGAATAGCCTCCATATTTTAGGGTCTGAAATGTTACAGAAATTTTTTTATAGCGAAAATTCCACAATGGCTCAGTTCAAGATGATTCCAGAACCCTTTCTTGCACAGGCTGTATCTCCGAAAGTATAAGGCCTCAGGAGATGAAATTTTAACCCAACGTACCTTGATCCGTCTAATAAATATCCTCCAATATGTTCCTTCTGAAACGTTGTAGAAAAAAATGTATAGTGAAAATTCCAAGGTGTCTCAGATGTAGCAACGAAACCCCAAGACCTTAAGCTCTGATACCATATGTTAAGAACCAAATATAAATATAGCATAGAAAAACCTCAGAATAAGTACTCAACACCTTGAAAAAGAGAGAAATTTAGGTAATAAGCCTCTTCGAGGGGGAAAACTCCTTATGCCCACATAAATGTACAATTACTAGATGATTCCAAATGAAAAGATCTCCTTGCTATATATAGGAGACTAGGAGATATAATTACAACTAATGGACTAAAGCCAACATAAATAAAATAACATTACTAATGAAATATGCCCTAATTAAGGGGTAATGAGCCATTATTTAGGGCTTAACACTAACTAATATAATATTAATAACATTTATCTTCCATCATTTCTAACTTATTTGATTATATGCAACTGTTGTCCAATTTTACATTTGTATGAATGCCGCGATTGAATTTAAGAAAAATAATATATGTTTTATGTTTACAAACTTACAATCATGAAGTGACTATGGTGTACAACATGAGAATACTATGTTGCCTAGAAAATGCTCATATCGAGGAAAAAGTATAATGTATTTTTAGGTTTATAGATATTGTTCATCTCAATTGACACAAATATTTTTCTTTGTATTTTCTAAAAATACTTTTTTTATTCTAGAGACATGAGTTGAGAGACATGAGTATTTGTAGAGGCATCTTGGGGTGGAAAGAAATATTTTGTTGGAGGAAACATGACGTCTTGTAAAGTAACCTTGAAAGGTTTTCCTAGAGAATCTAGAAAGGGTGTAAGATTCTGAAAGGAGAGTTGTTCCTTGTTTCATGACAAAGATGATACTTCTTTTGTGATTATTATATATATGAAATAGTAAATTTTTATTGAGGGATTAGTGGAGAAATCCCTAATTAGGAAATTAGTGGTTTTTAGCCATTGGTTGTGGCCCATGAAGATTGGTTTTCAATTTCCTAGGGAGATCTTCAAGGCTACCCTTCACATTTTCTCAAGAGGTTCCTCTATGGTTGCTTCTTAGGATGAATATTGTAGAAGAAACCCTATAGCCCTGGTCATGAAAGGAGCCCCCTGGTTTAGCGGTAAAGTGAAGTAGATTTAGGTTTGAAATCATAATTTTAGGATGTGAACTCTGAAACTATATGATTTTAACTTAGAAAGTGCATGTTTTATATGCAACATTGGGTAGGATACCCAATCTTGCTTGTAGGGGTAATTGGTGTTAGAATGTTGTCATGATTAAGTATAGAAATCCTTGAAGAAGTATACAAAATATGATGGAGAATAATGTTGTCACGGTTAAGTATAGCAATCCTTGGAGCAACAACCATGGTTACAGAAAGCAGAGATATCATTTGAAGAAAAAAAAACATGAAACCACAATGATATGCATCCTTGTAAATGACTTATAGAATATTATTAATTAGAAATATTTTAATGAAATTGTCCATTACCTTCAAAGTACTCAATTTTATTTTAGTAACTTCTGAATATTAGTTTTTCTTTATGATTCTAGAAGAGATAGTTCCTCTATGATTTATATGGGATATGCATTCTTTAACTCCCACTTGGAGGGATATACGAGTTTCACCAATGTATGTTTTTCCATATGCCCACAAAATTTAGTAGATGCCTTTGCTTAAATATGGGTTGATTGGGTCCTTGACATATTATAAGATATTTTTCTTATTGTTAGGACAAGAAAACAATGTTTTTATATTTTTTCCTTTTTAAGAATCTTGGAAATTTTATTGGTCATGCCTTGAATGTAAGGAAAGAATGCTTTATGATCTTCCTTGCTATTCATACTATTATATTCATGTGTTTTTTTTGTTCCATCTCTCTATATGACAAAAAAACTTGTTGATTTGTGATTTTGTGTATCCATTATCCTTGAGGATTTTCACATGACACAACTCTCAACCAATATCTCATTATACTGACATAATGTCCAACACTACCGAACATCAGAGAAATTAGATATGTCTAGCATAGATCACTGCACACAAGAGTTCCATCACTAGCTTGTTCCAAATGACCTTGAGTGTTAGAGGAGTTTCAGGGTGCTCTCTAGGTTCTTCAAATAACATTGCTAGGATTCACATCAATACCATTTGAGTGTTCTCAGGGGTGATAGGGGCTCTCCCTTAGCCCCTTAATACATTTACATTTATGATTTATACATTGAGTTAAGTCCTCATTGTTATGTCTAGGTCGAACTCCCCCTTTTTTTTCCATTAACACTTTTATAGCACCAACTCTTACATTCTCTTCAAATCTTTATTTTTGGATAGTGAGTCAATTACTATATGATTTTGGAGTTTCCTTGGGTACTCTTGCAAATGATTTTGTTGAATGTACTTTTGTTTAAGTCCCGTTGACCTATTTTGTTCATTCGTTGGACATTAATAAATTTATCTTATCATATCTTATCAAATGCATTCTCAATTTCATTTTTGCAGTGATCTGTAGAAAATTATTTATCATTACTATTCTCCTCATCATTGTTTCATCAAGGCAATGATGTCAGATAGGTGGTGACATGATTAAAAATTTAAAATGCTTAGAATGTCATTCTCATTGAAAACATTGTCTATGTGATAATCATTGTCTATGAAGTTACAAACCATTGTAACTAACCACATCATATATTCATAAATAAATGAGACCTAGGTATTTTTGTAGAGGCACATGAGTATAAGTCAATAGAAAAGTATAATATGGGACCTATGTAGTTTTTCAAATGTACATGAGTAACTCAAGAGAATTAGTGCAATGATGTCCATGTTTTGAAGTATTTTGTTTTTATTTGATGTCCCATGAGGGAAGATTCCCACAAGTTTCGTTTGGAAAGAAGGAAATGATTGTTGTACATAAATATTAAGTGATTTTTGGAGATAGAAAATGAATAGAATCAATGGAACATAGATGATGGTTATTATAAGGAGACGATGGTTATCAAATACTACAAGAAAATTTGCAAAATTCTCTCTCTTTTCCCCAACTGATTATCTTCCAGTATTTCCACCTACGTGATTAATTGCAAGGTTTATGTGTTTATATGTTGAAGGGAAATTACCTATGTTTCATTTTGAACCCTGGCATTTTTTGAATATGCACTTTTTTAGGTCAAGAAACATAGAGCTTTAAATAATTTGTGAGATTAAACTTATATCATTGCATATGAACTAAGATCCGAGAGAAAGAAACAATTGAAGAAGAACAATGCATCCAAAATCAAATATTTAGTTGAGGAGGTAAGATTTGCTTATCAATGTCCAATTTCATAGACTATTAAAGAATATTGATTAAATAATAGAGCATTTTAACTATAATTTTAGAGTAATTCATCATTTTGATTTATCTTTTCTTTCAAAGATATTGGATAGATTTCTTTTCATCTAGAAAATGGTTTATTACCTGCAAAATCTTGAATGCAACTATTTTATCCCTCTTTGCAAATTAATATATTGGTTGTGCTTTCTTATTTTAAAATTTTACAAAGGTGAATCACTCCAATGTTTTGAGAATCATGACTAGCAATGAGACATGATGAAGGGGAAATCCACAGGGTGGACTAAAATGTAATGTCAAAAAAACTTTCCTTCAAACACTTGTTCAAATGAAAAGGAAAACAATCATTCATACATTGTTCTCCATGTGTGCTTATCCTCTCTTTATTGTTAGATGTTCTAGATTCATATTTGGTTGTTGAGATTCACAAGATATAGTGCCAAGAATCACTTTCATAAAAGATGAATAGGAATCACTTGAGTTAAATTACAAATGAGAGTGGGTCTATAAATATCCAACTCAAGAGGTAGGGCACTTTCCCCAATAGGGTTTGAGTCTACGTGTACAAGGTTGGGCTTAGACAAACCTAGAAATATAGTAATGATTACAATATAAGGTCACCCAAGCATGAAAGTGAAACCTACACCATTTTCAACATTGGTAGAGTCAAATATTGAATATTTATTTAGAATACAAGTAGTATACATAATAGTGTTACATGAGACTTGTGCTCGCATCTTACTGACATGTCTTGGACAAGGATGATGTATTGGATATGTGGGGCATTTCTTGGGTAAAAATAGGCCATACTCAATTTGGCAAGGTAGGTTGGGGATGTAGGGGGGTAAGTCCTCGTTATTGTTCCTCCTATCTTGGACACATGGACATACCTCGTGGAATGAGGAATCTCTACACATCCCCAAAGTGTTTATTTGTGCAATGACAAAAAAAAAAAACCATAATCATTCCCACCCTTTCCTAGTTGGTCCACCTACCCTCTTCTTTATATTGAAACCTATGCAAACCATAAATGAAATCATTTTCACAATTTGATTTTCATTGTTAGTTGATGCAAGGCATCCCTTTGGTGTTGGGAATTACTTGGAGCTGAAAAATCACATTTGCAATAATTTTTTTGAGTGTTTCCCTTGGATTTGACGTTTATGATACACTCATGCTGGAGCACATGGAAGAAGAAGGGCAAGTGTTGGCTAATTGATGATTTTGAAATTTATTACTTTATTTTTTATAATTATTGGTATAAATATATGTTTTTATAACTTGAATTGACATTGAACCTATCAACCAAAAAACCAGAACTGAACTGGTCCATCCCAAAAACGTGGAGCCAAGAATAAAACCATAAACAAAATTAGTGGACCAAAACAAATAAAATTTTCAAATTTTGATGAATTTCTTTTATTCATATACATCAATGTAAATCCCAGTCATTAGACCCAAAATATGAAAAAAAAATTCATGTATATACCATGCAAGGGTGAATATAACAAAATAGCGGCAAGTGCAATACATGTCTAACACAAAATACATAAACATTGAAGCTCTAATTGGCCTCTAGAGTCCTAAAACTATCATGCTACAATAAATAATTACATATCATCAAAATCATGCCCTATATTGGGGTCCTCATCATCAATAACACCCTTTTCCTCCAACGTCGTCCTTTTCCTCTCCCTCGATCCATCAGGGATATCAGGATTCAATACTAGTGTTTGGTTCTACTTGTATATACAAGTCCATCCACCTTGTTGCTCAAGTCAATGCCCACCAATTGCAATGAAATTGGATAATCCCTAAAAATAAGATTTTTAAGGCTATGAAGTGGGGTTCTTAGGTGACATAAGAAAGAGTAAGCCTTAACAAAATGTATGGTTTTTGTAGTATATGAAAGGTGATGGAAATGAAAATGGGATAAGGACAATATATAGAAATGAAGGAGAAAAACAAGGAATAAAAAGAGATGGAAGGAAACCAGTGCCTATCAGTCATGGGGTAATGGAGTCATAAGGCATTGGATAAACAAGAGAACAAGTATGTCACAAACAACTACTTTGAATTAGGTCATATGGTAGAAAATGATTGTTTACCATCTTCCACCAACTAATATATGAAGGAACTATTTGACCAATTCATCTTTAAAGTAAGGTAAAATGGTAAAAAGGGCCTAATATGATGCAACTAAACCTTAAGTGTTTTCTAGAAATCTATTGATAAAACTAGTCTTGGAGGGATAAGATTGCCACTCATCAATCAAATTATAAAGGCATTGTTTTATGGATGAAATTTTCTTCCAAATATGAAACTTAATTGATAGAATAAAGGAGAACAAATGCCAAAATAAAACACAAAATAAAGCAAAAGGGAGAGCCTCGTCACTTTTCTTTACTCCTAGATGAATGAATTCATTACTAAGCCTTTATAAGAGAATGACAAACAGAATAATCTACAATGACATGAACATCAAATTGAAGAGCGTAAATAAACCATACATCAAAGTGGATCAATACCAAGTCCAATTCCATGACACCAAGACTATTCTTATCCTCTGTTTTGTTTGTTTTTCATTTTTTTTAAATACCAACAGGTCGTTGGTCTTTCGACGTCCCTCCCATCACTGATTTAGTGTAAAATTTGGATATATAGACCCCTTGTTGGTAGTTCACTGTTCATCTTCTGACATACTGTGCAACTTCCCTCCCGTTGTTGATATAGCGTAAACATCGAAGATATAGGTCCCGCGTCGGTCTTGTGACGTCCATTGCGGGTCCTGCAATGTCTCATGTCCGACTCAATGGATGTCTATTTTGCGACGTCCAGTGGTGTTGTAGGTGAGACATTTTGGCATCGTGGTTGCGAAGTCCATTGTGGGCCTGGAAAATGAAATTAGAGATAACATGTGTCCACTAGAAACATCGCACAAGAGATGATATATGTGTCGTCGGTATAACGACGTCATGTGAAACAACGTTTGAGGGGGTCCGATGTTTTTCGTTCTCCTAACAATATAAAGTGGAAATTTCTACAAACATGTCGTCGAAAAATGACCCAAATGTACTAATGAGTCAAATATTTCCACTAGTCTGCTCTATCTTCAAATCAAACTCTACAAGTCTGAAACAAGTACACTAAGTCAGCGAACACATTCTCGAATTTTTTCAATGACTATCTATCTATCTATATATATATATATATACTTGGAGTCCTCTATATAGTCATTAGCCAATGATATTCCTTGTTTCTACCATCTAACCCCTTTCTATCTGAATGGATATGTGTTCTAAACTGCACCTTGAAGTAATCAACCAATCTGTCATGAGACATTCTGCAAGTATGCCATCAAATCATTCTGAATCTTCCTTCCCAAAACACTTCAGATTGTCCGAAATATAGTTCTTTAATGTGTAATAGTTGTTTCTTTGACTCCCCCTCTTCAAGATTCACTTTACTGGGAGTCTCCAAACTAGATTACTTAGAACAATGTATGAAGTTGATCTGTTGCGGGACCGTCATTCTAAATTATGACATCTTCCTCTTTGCATGTAGATTCTTCATGATTTTACAACTCTACAATTCATGTGAGTGTGATCTCTAAGATTTATTCATTCACCTATTCTTCTTGTTTTTTGTTTCTTCTCCAAACCTTCTTATATATGATATCATTGTTTTCTTTCAAGGAAGACTCCATCATGCTTCTACAATCATGGGTTATGTGTCCATAGTTGTGGAATTTGTAACATTCAATATTGTAGAGAGATTTATAAATGTCTCTTGCTTGAACATTTATTCCATACGCTCTACAATCTATAGATTTATGTCCAAAGTTATTGTAAATAAAACAATAACTCGGAAAGAAGCTTTGATACCTACGATAAAATCATCATCTTTGTGATGTAGTCCTTCTGAATTCATGCCTTAGTTGATTGTGATATTCTCTTATGTTGTTTCCTTCACAATGATTGAAGCTACATTGATACCTAGAGGTAGAAGGTCTTCTTGCAGATACACCTCTTTTGCATCCATTCCCTCTTCAGTGATCCCTTCCTTTGTAAGCTTTTCCTTGATAGGAACATTTAGGTATGTTTGCATAATTCTTATCCTTCTCTTCATTCTTCCTTTCCAACAACCTGAAACACTTCACTTCAACTTTCTTTACTGGAGGTTCGGAGCTTCCTCTTTATTCAGTTCTCTTGCTGAAATTGGCATGTGCATCTTCTTTACATGAAGCCTTATCAATGTATCCAAGCCCTGTTTTATCGAACGATGATCTTTGATAGCTAAAAACGTCTTTTAGTGCTTGAGGGCTCTTCATGTGTTCGTTGAGCTTGACAACTTCAACCCTCAATGAGATGACTTCTTCTTCAATATTCTCACAATATTATTCTTTCTTCATTACCTGGTTCATCATTACTTATGTTGTTCTATTTTCTTCTTCAAGTTGGGTTTTCAAGGATGTAATTTTTCTTCAAATATTCTTTCTTGTTGACTAAATTATGCTTCAAGCTTGTTTAAGTCTGCATATATTTCCTTAAGATGACTTGTCAAAATATCTTCTCTTTTCTTCTTCCTTTACCTTGATTTTTAAGAGAGCAACTTATTCTTCTTCCTTTTCAAGTTCTTTTCTCTCTCTTTCAAGGGAAAGCAATAATTCTACTTCATGATATACCATACCATCACCAATTTATTCTCCTAGATCTGTCTCACTTAATGAGCTTATTTCTTCTTGTTCTATCTTAGAATCTTCTCTATCTTGATTAGCATGCTCTGGCCCTGTGATTGCAAGAAGAGATTCCTTAGAGTAGAAACTGTGTAGCTTATCTCAAATATCTTTGGCTTATGAGCATTGCCCCACTTTGACTTTTACTAAATCAGATAATCCATCCAATATGGAATCCATTGTTATTTTTTTATTCCTTTTTAATTCCTTCTTGGCTATAGTATTCAAAGGTTTCTTTAGAATGGTGTATCCCAAAACAACTGAGTTCCAAATTTCAAACCCTTGTGCCTGTGTTGAGCTCCCATCTTATCACTCACTAGACAACCATTTTTGCCACCAATCCCTTGTCTATGCATCTAAACCTAGCTTACTATCATCTTTTTCACCTTTTGCAAGCCTAAGACTCTAAGCAAGTGTTATGAGGTAAATTTGATTTATTTTTGTATTGTCTTAAGTTCTTAATGGATTAATTAGGATTTTTAAGCTATTATTTTATAATGATAAATTCTATGCTCACTTTTCTATTGTTACAGCTATTCCTGCACCATTGCAGATATTCTCGTACCTGAGTTTGTAACTTATCTTACTTGTGTGTGCCCAGATCAGATTCGACCACTTGGGTTTTGTAGGCTGACATGTTGGTTCATGCCTAGGTCCAACATAGAACCTTTCAGGTGCGGTTGAAGGTTATTTTAGATAAAATTGTGCCAAGTCTGCAACAGTCAACTTCAGGCATGCATTTCTAGGCAATGGAAGTGAATCTCAAAACTCCATGATATGGGTTTTCTGCAGAAGGGCCTAATTTAAGTCAAATGCGGGAGGATTCCTCAAGTTGTTCACACTTAGGGATATAATGACGTGTTTCCAATGTGGGTTTGTCTAAAATTATGTGCGGCCCAATTTTTAAAATTGAGCAACAAATTCTAGTTCATATTTGGTTTATATTTAGCATAGGGTTTCTCTATATGATTAACCAGAATATGTAGATCAAGGGAGGAGGATATATCAGTACACCATTGGCTCTTGAGACCATATGTTTCATACTTCTTGTTGTATCTACGAACTCCAGTGTTGTAGAGGCAGAATTACCTTCTTTTAATATAAGTCCATATCTGGTTTATGGTGTTATACTGAGTGTGATTAACTGAGTTCTTTTTTCTCGCTTCTTGCAATAGGTAACGGCCCACGTCTCTTGGGTTGCATATATTAATTTATCATATATAGTTTAGATTAAACTTGTTTATATTACAACAATTCAATAGTGTTGATTTACTTGTGTATATAACCTTTATTGCAGAGCTAACATTAATTTTACAGCAGAGTGACTTAGGGATATTACGCAGGAATGTGTTTTATAGTGATTGATGTCTAATATTTTTCCATGTTTAACATAAAGTATTGAATTTGAGGTAATATCATTGATAGTTGATGTGGTGTGAATCTTCTCTCTATTCACTATACAATTTGGTATTGGTAACACTGGTTTGATTATCACTTATTCCTGTTTTCAGTTGTGTATACAATAAGATATTGAAACTTGGTTTTTTATTTTCCCTCGGGACATATTAAACATATGAAAATCCATTCATTATCAATATGGAGAAGAATGATTGTCTATCATAACATATAACGTATTAAGTACTTGAATGTAACAATAAGTATGACAACTTGTGATTTGAATCTCCCAAGTAAATGAAGGAATAGAATGGAACTTTAAAACTCTGTTGGTTCAAGAAGTTACATTTACATTTCAATAATTTGAGCCATTTTATAAGTATGTCCATTTGTACACATTGGTCAATCTCAGAATTCTGCAACTTTTTAATTAGAACAATTCAGTTTTAATCCTGTGACACTAAGAGCATGATTTATATTATTAATAATATGATTTTATGATTGATCAAGGTTTCGGGGTTTTCTACTTGATTAGGTGTTTGTGTGATCTCCAGAGAAATTCTCGTGAGAGTTACAATTTCTTATCAGTGGGCAATATATTAAACTTTGATTATGTGTTGATTGTATGATCATATTTCCTTTATCTACTAGTCAAAGTTTTTGAAATTATTAAAAATAGGTTTTCTTCAACAAGATAGTTAAATAGGATCTCTAATACTTCTTCACACACCATTAAATGTTTCAATATTAGTGAAAATACTGACACATAGTCATTCCCTTGCACTTAGGCATCGTGACTGAGTGTAAGAATGCAGTAGCACCAAGAAAGTATGTCACGCTTGTTGTGAACACAAGTATTTGAGATC
>WSFP011421846.1:0-22852 GCA_009831015.1 Picea engelmannii | reverse complement strand
ATCACTTTGTGAGAGACATGATTGAAGAAAAGAAAGTATCACTGATGAAGGTGGACACTTTGAAGAATGTTGTAGATTCATTAACAAAATATGTGAGCATTGAGAAGTTCTCTTGGTGTAGAGGATCCATGGGCATTGTTGACTATGTAACCTTATAACCCCCTATCTGCAAAGAAAACAACAAGTGGGAGAATGTTGGGTATGTGTTATATTCTTTGCACGAGTAGTAGTGTCTGAGCATCTGTGTGGGGCGCGCAGGGGGGTTAGAGGGGGGTGCAGGGGGGTGGAGCCCCCTGTGTGGGGGTTCGGGGGCAGCGCCCCCGAAAAACATTTTCGCACCGGGACAACATATTTCCAGAACCACATGATATTTAGGTGGTTTTTCGGCACATGGTGTTTTGCCGATGGTTTTCTATTTTAGGTTAAGGAATTAAAGTTTTGGACTAATCCAGGTCATTGGGTTAGGGTTTTGGATGTCGCTAGCTCCTATATGTATATTGTATTGTAAACAATGTAACACAATGTCTATGAATATAATATATGTCGGTTTTCTCGGTTTGGGTTTCCAGGGGAAAAATCCCTGTGTAATGTTTGCATTTGCCATTGTATCTCTTCTATTCTTTTCTGAATATCTATTTACAGTAGACATTGTAAAAGGTTAGAATTTACAGTGTAAGTAGAACTTACACATCCTGGCCCTTTCCTCCATGTTGCAACCTTTATATGCATCCAAGAAGTCCTTGGGAGTGTTAAGGTGGAATTTTACCAACCTATCCAAATGTTCAATTTGATTTTTATGCCACTGCTCCTTTAGGAACATTGTATAAGTCATAGTAGGTTGTCTCTATTCTAGAATCTCCAAAGAAACTTTGGCTATTGTCTTTACTACACCCCCCATGATTCCTATATGTCCATTCTTATCAACTAGTTCTCTATTTTCCTTATTCAATTGTTGCTATAGCTCTTGGTTTTCTACTTTCAATTTCTGGTTGTATTCCACTTTTTTCATTCTCATAATTTGAAACTTTTATTTCATATGTTGGAGCTTATTTTCCAACTCTTAAGAGGCTTCTTGAAGGGCCTCTTCTTTCTATATTCTTTTGTTATCCTCTGCCATTCTCTTCCACTTGATGACATCATTTTTTTCCTTTTCTAGTTCCAGCAAGGTGGCATAGAGATGTTTTTCTACAGGGGTCTTGGTTTTAGAGGCCCCTTCAATAGGAAGTAGTTTTTCTACTGTTATTGTTGTCTCCATTTGAGGCTCCTTCCCTTTTGATGATTTTGATCCCTCTGGACTAGGAGAATACTTTACTTCTTCCACTTGGTTTGTACTAGTGAGTGGAGTAACTAGTTTTGGGATGCCCTTCTTTTGGCTACTTTTAATCCTATTAGATCTTATTTTCTAGGATGAACCCATTCAACACTTGTAATTTTTAGGGGACTCACAGAGGGGGTCCTAAGTGTAGTTAGAGAATAAACCACCTCTTTTTCCTTTTCATCTACTTTCTTATTTTTTCTCCTTCATCTTTTGTTTTGATAGTTTGGGTCTAGTTATTATTTTAGGTTCTTCACCATTCTTATTATCTTCTTCACTCAGTTATTCCTATGCTTCTTCAAATTATTTCTGATCCATATTTATAAAATCCTCCCACAATTTTTTTTGTTTCAAACTTCTGAGCGCGTCTAAGACTATCAGTTTAATAATGTCATGATGTGCCAATAATTCTTGTTTTCATTTCTTCACTTTTAGGCTCACTTCCTTTAATGACAGGAGGAGGAAGTAAGGGAGGCTCATGTTCTTGTGTGGTTCTTGATTTGAGATATTTCTAAGCTGGTACAGAATCCTAAAGTGATAGGAATATACCACACTCATTCCACCTTCAAATGTGATATACTTGATGATGTGATAGGCTACTTTTGGCCAAGGATGAGGAAAACTTTCCCTCTTAGTACCTTTTTTTTCTTCATGAGATTTTTCATTTGGGTGGAAGAATGTCTTTTTGGCATTGTTGGCTTCTTGTATTTCCTCTTTATCCCAAGGAAGACCTATGAGAAAACTAGACACCTTGTTGATGGATGTTTCATTGACTATGATTATCAAGCCCCTCACTATGGATGCATACTCCTGCTCCTAGGTATTATGAAAATTTAGAGAAAATTCCATGGCCACTTCATCATCATACTCCCTAATCCTTTCAAAATACCCCAACCAATTTATTTTCTGAAAAATGTCCAAGATTTATGGGTTATCATAGATCCTAGAGGGTCCAGTTAGCTCCCTCTTGTTAAATGTTGATTCCATGGTTGATGCTTATAAGTAAGGTTCTCAAGGATTGCTTCAAGGAGAAAGGTCTTTGAAAAAAAATGTTTATTGTTTTCCTATAGAGGCATTGTTCATAGAAAATGACAGCTCAAGGCTTGCTTTAGGCAGCTATGGTAGTGAAACAAAAAAGTATTTGGAACAATATGATAGATTTCAAAGGTATAAAACAAATGAAGGGAAATATGGTATTTCCACGGTCGTTCCTACATGAACCATGCACAAATATTTCTACAGGACTATGTTCTACAAAACTGTGTAAATCTAGTTTCTACGGGAATGTGAGATCTTTCTCAAAAACTCATACAAACCCTAGAAATGGTGGTTTTCAACTAGATGTTTGTAAAACATAGAAATTATAACAATACTTATTAAGATTCTATACAATAGAGAATGATTCCTTTGGCAAGGAGGGTTTAATGGCTACTTATGCTAACCCTACTCCTAGAATGGTTTCTTACTCTGATTTCTTACTCCTTGGTTGAATGTTTTTCTCATCTCTTTGTGTTGTGAATTCCTATCTCCTACTTGGCACAACTCAGAATCACCCTCCTTCTCTTACAATTCGAAATGGTGCTCCAATTTCCCCTTTACTTCGATTTATGCTTGAAATTCAAGTTTAAACTTGTTGTCCCATCCCAACTATATACATGATGGATTAAGTACTCCTTAATTCGTTTCTTTGTAGTTTTTAATAAAATTTTGAATGATCCTCCACTTAAATCACTTATCTTAACGTGTCAATTAAACCTTAACACGAATTATGGCCACCCCCAACTGACATGACAACTAAACATCCTCGTTCTCATCACCATGTTAATATTTTATAAATGTTTTGACCATATGAAATAAGAATGCATATATTTGTATGAGGCTTAACAAATGTTGAAGAGGGGAGATCAATGTGATACCTGGGTTACCTTTGCATGTGTTTGATTTTTGTTTGCAGGTCGTTGGAGTGGTGAAAATTTTTATTGGTTGCTCCTTGTCTGATGGCCTTGTCTGATGGCTTGCTTGATGATGTGAAGAATCCTTTCTTGATATGGGTGTTGAAGACTTCCACTTTGACATGGGTGTTGAATACTTCCACTTTGACATGGGTTTTGAGGAATTTATTTTGAAAAAGTATCTTAGATATTGTTGTCGTTATGT
This sequence comes from Picea engelmannii, assembly GCA_009831015.1. Lineage (NCBI taxonomy): Eukaryota > Viridiplantae > Streptophyta > Pinopsida > Pinales > Pinaceae > Picea > Picea engelmannii. The sequence continues at coordinate 19,380 of WSFP011421846.1, read as the reverse complement.
GGTCTATAGGATACAAAGGATCCTGTAGAAATGTATTTTTGCATATTGTAATGTCTTCTACATGATACAGATTGTTGTCTAGGATTGTAATTTTGTTGTCTCGATGCTTGTATTTGATGCAAGAATGGTTGATAAAGGTTGTGATGTTATTGATGGTAGCAATGATATTTCTAGTCTTGGTCTTGTCCTTTGAAATGTTATGTGTTATTTGTGCAAATTATCATGTAGGATGATCCTATAGAATCTTGTAGGATGAACATGTATATCAATTTTATTTGAGACAAGGGTTAAAAGTGTAAAGTGTTGAATATGGAAAGTTTTTTTGATGTATGAAGAAAAAAGGAAAAAGGATTTATGAAAGAAATTGATGGAAAGTGTGATGTATGGAAGATGATATTGGAAGTACAGATAAACTAAAAATGCTTACTGCCCTTATTGATTTGTTGCTAACTATTTTTTTGATTTTCTTCTTGTGCAGATGGTTGCTACAAATGGAGTCCTTGGGTACCTACAAAAGAAAAACATTAGTATTCTAAAAATCTTTTTTTCTTTTTTTTTCTTTTTTCTTTTTTCTTTTTTATTTTTTCTGAAGGCAGAGGTGTTATCACTAGTTTTGACCAATGCCCTACCTCATCAATCCTATGGAAGGTTTTCTTGATGAGAATATTTCTTTATTCCTCATATTTGAGAATGCCTCCATTGTAGGTTTTCTCCCAAATATATGTCCTAGATGCCTCAGGGAGGTTTTCATTAAAGTATTTTATTCTTTTTTTCTTCATATCTTTTTATTTGGATGGATTGAGAGCATCTCTAATATCATTCATATCCACATCCTGTGTCTTCACAATTGTTGTAAAATATTCTCTTATCATTGGCTTATTGTAAACGTTTAGCTTAAATCCATTTACTAGAAAGGGAATTCCTTCTTCATAAATGGTTTTGATTTGGAATGAACCATTATCATAGAATTTTCAATGGTGTAGAGCCCTAACCACCTAGTTGTTGGGTTGTTGTATTCTTTTGGTGAAATTATAGTCAAGGTGAATCGACTGACGGTCGAAGTCGAGGTGGATCAATAATAGTTCGAAGTCGAGGTCGATCGATAGCAAGTCAAAGGTTGGGAGAGTCGACCGAGTAAGGTCAAAGTTGAAGATATCAACGATAACTCAATTGACAAGAGGTTGAAGTGCGGGCATGAGATGACCGACTAGAGACCGAATGAAGGTCGACTGGTAGTCGACTGGTAACCTGAATTGGGGTCGACTGTAACAGGATCCCTAGATTTGCATGACTTGTAGCCAATGATATGCATGGATCTGTAACCATTTTCAGGTGCCAAGTATTTCAGGTTTTTCCTATTGTAAATCCAATAAAGAGGAGTGTTTCAAGGCCTTAAAGGCTAATGAATGAATCAATATCTTTAGAGTAAAATTTAGATGTAGGTTGTTGGTCATCCATATGCAATCCAGATTGGCTACAAGGTTTTTCTTGTGCATGCAAGAGGGTATGATGTTGATTGTGTCTTAGGTGTGGACCAAGGTTAGACATGTAACCTTTTATTCTGATTGAATAAGACAACAAGAAAGAAGAACGCTCAAAGGAATGTTGTTTGTCCCAGTTAAGGGTTTCCAGGGTAAAATCTTGGTGTATTGTGTGATTGTTTATGTCATTTGCGTTCTTGATTAAATTCTTCTTCTCTTGTGCTAGGATTAGTGTGGAAGTGTCTTTCATTTCCTGACATGTGGTATCAGAGCTTAGGTATTCCCTTACAAGTGAGTTATCAGAGCGGTGTTATGCTTTGGAGAGTATATCATATCTTGATTTTCCAATCTTGAATCTAAGAAATAAACCTTAGGTACAGTAAGAGTCGTAAGTCATAAATTGTGTTAAATATTGTGGTAAAGAATGGTGAGCAGTTCCAAAATAGAGACGGAAAAATTCAATAGCCATAATTTTGGGCTTTGGAAGCTTAAAATGGAAGATATTCTTGTAGATTGAGAACAATGGACAACAGTATGTCTAGGTACCCAACCAACAGGAATGTCAATGAAAGAATGGGAGAAACTCGAAAGAAGATCAAGAAGTATGATTCATCTTTGTCTTACAGATTCGGTGTTGTTGAATGTCTTAGGTGAATATTTGGCTAAGAAACTATCAGACAACCTGGGAAGCTTACATCAATCAAAATATCTGGTAAATAAGTTGTTTATCAGAAAGAAACCATATCTTCTAAGGATGGGTGATAGTAGTTCGGTGACTGAGCATTTAAATGTGTTAAATACTATGTTAAGGCAGTTATCGTCTATGTATATTAATATCATTGATGAGGAGAAGTGTATCAGCCTATTATGTTCTTTGCCAAAATCCTAGGATAGCTTAGTCGTGGCTATTGGGAGTAATACAACCACACTGGTGCTAGAGGACGTGGTTGCTTCTTTGTTGTCGGAAGAAATGAGAAGGAAGAACATGGAAGGATGGACCAAAGATTCTCTAGTAGTGAGAGGTCAACCGGTAGACAGAGATAAAGGAAGATTCTCTATTAGAAATTTTAAGTCAAAGGGTAGATATAAATCCATGGATCAGTTGATGCGAAGGTGTTGGAAGTGCGGTAAAGCTGGGAATTATAAAAATGACTATAATTTGAAGGAAATAGAAGTCAGTACTTGATCCGATGAAAAGAATTCGACTGAGAGAAAGGAGGTGATGTGTACCTGGTGTCGACCAGTACATAGTCGGATCAATATGCTTGGTTGATTAACTCAGTAACATCCTATCATATGACACCACATAAAGAATGGTTCTATGAATATGAAAGATATGATGGAGGTGATGTGTTCTTGGGGGACGAATCGACAACCAGAATTGTCAGAAGGGGAAGAGTCTGACTGACATTGTAGGATGGGAGGTAAATAACCCTTCCAATTGTGCTTCACATTGTGGGTTTGGAAAGAAACTTGATATATGTCATCAAGATGAGTGATGCAAGTGTGCATAATCGGTTTCAGAAGGATTCATGCAAGATGGTCAGAGGTGTGATGGTATTAATGAAAGGAGTTCATATTGGTACCCTATACAAGTTGTTAGGGAATGTCGACTCGATTGGGTGCAACAACATCGTTTCTCCTAAAATTGACTCTACTATGACTTGAATTGACTCAATGTTGACACAAATCGACTCGAATCGAGCTAATTCGGTTCAAATCGACTTGACAAGACGTGATGAAATCGACCCGACCAGGCTATGGCATGAAAGGATGTGACACATTGGAGAAAAAGGACTTCAATCTATGAAAACCAAAGGTATGGTCGAAGGTTTTCCTGAATGTGAGTTGGAAGTCGACTTTTGTGAACATTTCATATATGGAAAAAAAAATCAGGTGTGGTTCCCATCTGGAGTGACAAGGAAAAATGGGATTCTAGAACTGGCGCATAGTGATGTGTTTGGACTGGTTACAGTTCCTTCACTTGGTGGATCTATGTATTATGTCTCCTTCATAGATGATTTTTACAGGAAGACATGGATATATTTCATGAGGAATAAATCAGAGGTTTTCGAGAGATTTAAGGAGTTTAAATATCTTGTCGAAAACCAGACAGAGAAAAGGATTAAAGTGTTGAGAACTGACAATGGTGGATTATGTGGAAAGGAATTTGATCAGTTCTGTAAGCAGTGTGGAATAGCACGCAAAAATACCACACTATATACCCCAAAAGAAAATGTATTTGTCGAGATAATGAACATAATGTTGATGGATTAGGTAAGGAGCATGATCAATAGTGTTAGGCTCGCACAAGAATTATGAGTGGAGGTAGTTGAGACTGCAAGATATATGGTGAATATGTCTCCTTAGTCGGTGTTATTCGTCATGACTCCAAATGAGGTATGGTATGGTAAGAATCCTTTGGTGGCACATCTCAAAGTATTTGGTTGTGATGCATTTGTGCATGTTCCCAAGGAAAAGAGGAGGAAGTTGGACAAGAAGGCAGACAAATGTAGTTTCATTGGATACAAATAAAGGATGAAAGGATATAATCTTTGGGATCTTGCATCAAGAGAACAATGTACAATATAGATGTGGTCTTTAGAGAAGTTGGAGGTAAATCTAATCCTGAGGAAGTTGTTCAAACTGAGTATAATCTTGATACGGTGTGGTTTGAACTGAGGAATGAAGAAGATGATTTAGATGAGTCGACTGAATATAAGGAAGAGGTGGAACAATTTAATATGGTGGTAAGGAGTTCAGAAAGAGTAAGAAAAATAGTTGAAAGGTACAATATGCCTGACTTATGTTCCACATTTTTGTTCACTACCATCGACGATGAGCCCAAGTTGGTCGGTGAGGTAGTCGACTCGATAGAGGGTAAACACTGGAAGGATGTCATGGTTAAAGAGATGGAATCCTTGTATAAGAATGAGACATGGGATTTATTCAAGTTACCTAGTGGAAGAAATATCGTCGGTAGAAAGTGGGTGTTCAAGAAGAAGATGAATGTCACAGACCAAGTCGAGAAGTTCAAATCTTGACTAGTAGTGAAAGTATATTCCCAAGTTGATGGATTCGACTTAGGTGAGATTCTTTCCCCTGTCGAAAACTAACTTCCATGAGAGTACTAATGTCTCTGGTTGCAACAGTCAATATGAAGATAGAACAGATGGATGTAAAGATAGTGTTCCTACATGGGGACCTGTAAGAATAAATCTACATGAAACAGCCTGAAGGATTTGTAGTAAAGGGCAAGAAAGAGTTGGTGTGCAAACTCAAAATATCCCTTTATGGTATAAAGCAATAATCAAGGATGTGGTACCATAATTTTGACACTTACATCCTTAGTTTGGGATTTGTGAGAAGAAAAAATGATCACTGCATTTATTCCAAGGAATAAGGTGGGCATTTTATATATGTATCTTTGTATGTCGTTGACATGTTGTTAATTGAAAACAACATGGACGCAATAAAGGAGTTGAAGAAGCAGTTGTCCTCTAAGTTCTACATGAAGGATCTCAGTGCAGCTAACTGCATTCTAGGAATGGATATTAAGAGAGATCGGGCCTCTAGAAATCTCTGGTTGTATCAGACGAAGTATATTGAAACAGTTCTGAAATGATTTAACATGTAGGATTGCAAACCAGTGAAGGTGTCAATTCTTGTGGGAGCAAGGATTACTTTTGAACAGTTTCCAAAGACACGGGAATAAATAGAGGACATGGCATGTGTTACCTATCCAAGTGATGTTGGTAGTCTAATGTATGCGATGGTCTACACTTGACCAGACATTTCCCATGTAGTGGGAGTGTGGAGCAGGTACATGTTGACACCTAGAAAGGAGCATTGGACAACTTTCAAGAGAGTACTAAGGTATTTGTGTGGCACGAAGGAATATGCTATATGATACCCAATAAAAACCTGGAGGTGACAGTGGTAAATTAGATGTGCATGGCTTTGTCGAGGCCGACTAGGATGGAGATCTAGATCGACGAAGGTCGACCAGTGGATATGTCTTCAACATGTTTGGTGGAGCAATGAGATGGATGAGTAAGAAACATGTGGTTGTATCCTTGTCAACAACAGAAGTTGAATACATGTCGGCCACTCATGGAAGCAAAGAATTAGTATGGCTTCAAAGGTTGTGTTCAGGAATCAAGTTTGAGCAGAGAGCTATGAAGGTAAGTTGTGACAGTCAAAGTGTAATATTTCTGGAAAAGAACCCTGCTTATCATTCAAAGAATAAGCACATTGATGTACAATACCATTTCATAAGAGACATGGTGGAATGTAACAAGGTCCTACTGGAGAAACTAGACACGTTGGAAAACATAACATACTCGTTGACCAAGTTTGTGAGTGTTTTGAAGTTATCTTGGTGAAAAGAAGCAATGGGCATTGTTTCCCTGGGTTTGTGAACGAAAAGTTCAGGAATCTCTTGTTTTAGTAAAGAAGACAACAAGTGGGAGAATGTTGGGTTGTTATATTATTGTGGTGAAAGTCTAGTCGAGGTGAATTGACTGACGATCAAAGTCGAGGTGGATCAACAACAGGTCAAAGTTGAGGTGGATCGACAACAAGTCGAAGGTCAAGAGAGTCTACTGGGTAAATTCTAAGCCAAAGATATCGACAAAAAATCAATCGACAAGAGTTTGAAGTGTGGGAGTGAGACTATCGACTAGATACTGAATGAAGTTCGATCAGTAGTCGACTGGTAACCCAACTTGGAGTCCACTATAATAGGATCCTGAGATTTGCAGGATTTGTATCCAATGATATGCATGGAATCGTAACTCTTTTTGGGCGCCAAGTCTTTAGGGTTTTTCCTATTGTAAATCCTATTAAGAGGCGTATTGTAAGGCCATAAAGGCTAATGAATGAATCAATATCTTTAGAGTAATCTTTAGATGTAGTTTGTTGGTCATGCATATGTAAGCCAAATTGGCTACAAGGTTATTCTTGCGCCTGTAAGAGGGTATGATGTCGATTATGTATTAGGTGTGGACCAAGGTTAGACATGTAACCTTTTATTTTGATTGAATAAGAAAAAAATAGAGTAGAACACTCAAAGGAATGTTGGTTTTCCCATTTAAGGGTTTCTAGGGTAAAATCTTGGTGTATTGTCTGATTGCTTGTGTCATTTGTGTTCTTGATTAAATTTTTCTTCTCTTCTGCTAGGATTAGTGTGGAAGTGTCTTCCATTTCCTAACACTGGTCATCAGCTTTCCTTTGAAGTCCTTGAATATTAAATCATACAAGAGGGCCCAATCCTCTTCTTTTAACTTGATATGATTGACCTTCTTATCAAGCCAATACTTTATTTGTTGTTGCACTAATTCAATGTTGAATAATGCTTTCATTGTGTACTCATCTAAGGAATTTAGTTGATTCAATATTTATTTATGTGTTGATGTTATATCTATATTCAATTCATTTTTTCTTCTTAATGTATTGTATTCAAACTCAATAGGGAGCATGGATTTCTTACCATATACTAACTCAAAGGGTGTGATCCATGTGGTAGTATTCCATGTGATATTGTATTCCCATGTTGCTTCTGTGAGTTTCTTTGACCAGTTTTTCTTGTTCATGCTCACTATTTTGGTGAGGATGTTTTCCATCTCTCGGTTGGTGATTTCATCCTGTCCATTTACTTGTGGATGATAAGGTGTTGATTTCCTATGTCAGATGTTGTGTTCCTTCATGATTTATTCAATAAGTATGGATTTAAATTGAGGTCCTTGGTCTGTGACTATCTCTCTTGGATAATCAAACCTTGATAATATGCATTCTTGGAGGAATGCAACTACATTTTGTTTTTTGGAATCCTTCATGCTTTCACTTCATCCCATTTGGTCAGATGGTCAATGCATACCAGTATGTGCTTTTTCTTCCCTGGTGGTGGATCAATTGGAACGATAAATTCCATGCCCCACTTGTCAAAAGGTTCCAATGATACTTGAGGCTACAAGGGCATCGAATTCCTCTTTGTAGGCTTCCCCATTCTTTTACATTCATCATAATGTGAAGTGTATTGTTGAGCATCTTTGTGTAGGTTCAGCCAATAGTATCCATTTTGTAAGATCTTGTAGGTTGTTCTCTTTGTTGCATAGTGTCCTCCACATGTCTCATCATGAAAAGCATGGATGATATAATGTACCTCATCTTCTCTTATGCATATTCTCAATTCTTGGTTTGGACCAGGTTTGAACAGATACCTTGCTACCCAAGTGTAGGCTATGCCTTTCCGAACTATCTTGCATCTTTCTCGGTAGGATAAATGTTGAGGAAAATTCCCTATTGTCAAATAATTTGATATGTCAACAAACCAGGGGGTTTGTGTTGATATGGAAAAGAGGTGATCATCTATAAATTGATCACCAATCATTCCTTCTTCATTAGGAATGCTCAACCTAGACAAAAAATTTGCAACTACATTATGATTTCCAGTCTTATCAAGAATAGTTAAATCAAATTGTTATAATAACAAAAACCATCTAATCATTCTACCATTGATGTCAAGTTTATTCATCAAGTATCTAATGGAAGCATGATCTGTATGTACAAATAATTTATACCCTATAACATAATGTCTGAATTTATTTAGAGAATGAACTACTACTAAAATTTAATTTTTTGTAACAATTTAGTTTAGCTCTGCACCAGCCAAATTTTTACTTATGAAATAAATTGCATAAGGTTTGTTATCTTCATTTTATCCCAAGACTGCTCCTACATATTTATCTGATGCATCAATATGAATATGAAATGGAAGAGCCCAATTGAGACCTTGTTGCATAGGAGCAGTTGAGAGTCTTTCTTTTATTGTTTCAAAAGATTTTCGATAGTTTAGAGTCCAAAAATAATCTACATCCTCGGATAGTAGGGTAAACAGGGGAGAAGTTGTCTTACTGAAATCCTTGATGAACCTCATGTATTATCCTGCATGTCCAAGAAAACTTATGGTATCTTTTAGTTTTAGAGGGGTAGGGAGTAGTGTGATGATTTTGACTTTATTTTTGTCCACTTTAATCCCTCGAGGGAACATGTGGTGTCCTAACACAATCCCTTCATTCATCATCATGATGCATTTTTCATTGCTAAGGGATAAGTTCATTTCTCTACATATTTGGAGAACTTTATCTAGATTATCTAAGGCCTCATCAAAATACTTCCCATAAAGGGTAAAGTCATCCATATATATATCATCTTTAACATGGATGAGTTCTAAAAAGATGCTAAGAATTACTCTTTGGAAAGTGTTTGGGGAATTACATAGGTCGAATAGTAAGACTTTGTAAGCAAATTTTCCATAGGGACAAGTAAAGGTATTTTTTTCTTGATCTTCAACATTGATATGAATTTGGTTGTATCCACTAAACCCATCCAAGAATGAAAAGTACTCTTTCCTAGCCAAGACATCCAAGACTTGGTCAAAGAAGGGTAAAGGAAAATGGTCCTTCCTTATGGCCTTGTTTACCTCTCAGTAGTCCACACATATCCTCCATTTCCCATTCTTTTTCATAACAATAACAAGAGGAGAGACCCACTCACTATGTAAAATTGGATATATGAATCCGACATCTAACAACTTTTGAATTTCTTGTTTAACTATATCCTTCATTGCAGGGTTCATCCTTCTTTGGGGTTGCCTAACATGTTTTCAATCCTCTTTGATGTAAATATGGTGAGTACAAATGGAAGGATGGATTCCTTTCATATCATTATAATCCCATGCAAAATATTCAATGTTTCTTTTCAACACCTCTAATAAAAAAAATTATTGATGGTTGGTAAGTCTAGTACTGATTTTGAGTGTTTTTGCAAGGATTGTCTCTATGGTTTTGAAAGATGGGTCTTCAATATCAACAGTGAATAAGTCTCTCCATATTTTTGTTTTATTTCCAGCAGAAATTTTAGATCTGGTTTCATCATTTATTCCCTCTATTTTCACATCAGTTGGATATTGGTTTTGCAAAACAATTTCAAGGAAGGTGTCCTCATCAATTTTTCTCTTTTCCAAGGATGTGATGATAGTGTATATGGGATAGGAATTTTTTTGGGTTAGATATTCTTCTTATTCTGCCCATAGAGGAACATTTTTTGTTATCAAAGGTTGAGCAGAAAGATAAAGAACAATCTATTTTTGGGATAGGCCATTAGTTATAGTCATGTTGCATGCCCTATAGCCAATGTATGCATTTGTTGTGGCCAACCAATGCCTCCCCAGAATAAGAGGATTTCCATTGAATTGAGACTTCGTTTGAAGGACTAAGAAATCGGTAGGGTACTCCCAAGAATCAATAGAGATTATTATATCTTCCAACATCCCTTTAGGATTAGTTGTGCATCTATCTACAAGTTGAAGGATAGTATGGGTATCCATCAAGAATCCATGAAGGTTGAAGTTTCAGCATAGTATATTTTTTCATAACATTGATGGCAGCCCCTAAATCTATAAGAGTATTATGGATCAAATTTTTGTTGATATGAAAATTCACTAAAGGGATTCTTGGATCTAAGTACTTAGGTACAATTACTTTCCAAGCATAAGGTTAGATAGATATCCTATAACATTTATGGTGGGGGAGTCTTTTTTTTTTCTCCATGGACTTTTGATACACTCTTCTTTGATAAATCTATTAAAAATGGGAACATCCTTGATGTCTTGTAAGATATGTATCTTTATGCACAAACTCTTGAGTTCTCCTAAAAGTTCTTTCTCTTCGGATGTATAAGTTTTTTTTCATTTAATCTTTCAGGATAAGGAGGCATTTGTGGTTGAGGTGAGGTAATATATTCTTTCTCAAATTATACATCTTCTATGATATTTGGTTGTTGTTGCAAGACTTTTCCTGATCTAAGATTAATTTCTTGTACTTCCAAGGAATAAATATGATAAGTTGTTGCATTGTTGTACATAGGTTGAACCTACTTCTTATTCTAATTTGGAGTAGGTTGAGCAGGTAGATGAGGTTGTTTAGGAGGAACAATATTTTTAGTAGTGTTATTGGGTTGAGGAGGAAGAGGCATTAATACAGGTTGTTGAAAATTTTGTGGCCTCCATCCTTGTAGAGGTTGACTCCACTGGGGGTTTTGATTTTGGTCCTTGATATTTCCAAGGATTTTGATTTGTCCAAGGAGATGGATTAGGATTATACCATGGTTGAGAAGACATATGTGTATTATATGCACCAAATTTTTTAGCAGGATTGAAATTCAAACCCATTTGGAAGGGTCTTGGTGTTGTAGGACTAATTTGATTGATGAAGTATAGTGATTCCACATCCTCCTCTACTCGTTTAATGTAGCTTTCAATCCTAGAAAAGAAGGAAATTTTTTAGTTGGATGTTTTTATTCACAAATACCACAAACATCTATAAGGTCTAGAGGGCACTCATTTCTAGGATGTTTTTTAGTGCATTTAGGACAATAGACAACCAATGCATTCTCTACTTCCTCTTGTTTCTTTTTTGCCTGCAAAGTATCCATTTTCATGGATAAATAATGCAAGATATCATTTTTCATATCTTCTATTAACCCTCCTAATTCATTTTTTATATGAGTTGTAGGGTTAGAAGATTGAGGTACCAAACCTCTACTGTTTCTACCTTTCTTTCGAGGATCATCAATGGTTTTTTAATGTTATTTTGATATCATCATAGTCCAATTAATAGGTATATCCATTGGATATGAGATTCAGTGTTTCCATGAGATCCTCTCTTACTCCTCTAAGTAAGACAAGGTTGAGTGAGTCTTCATCCAAGGTACAATTTTGAGCTCTTTTGTAGCTTAGCTGAAATATTTGTTGAAAGCCTTCTAGAGATTCATCAGGTCCTTGAGTCATTATGAACATATCATCCCTTGTGTCCCTTGATCTACAACAGTCTCTGTATCTTTCACTGAAGGTGTTTTTCATTTGATCCCAAGTTGTGATATTATTTCCCTCCATGCTCATGAACCATATTAGAGTTGAATCCTTCAAGGTAGAAGGAAAAAGTTTGAGTTTATGTTCATCAGTAGTATAATCATATGTCTTGCATATAACTACAAACTAAAATAAGTGTTAGGATATTCAAAAATAATTCCATGAAAATGTGGTAAGGAAGAAGGATTTATATTTTTCATCTTGGTCTCTCCATTGGATTCTCGAATGGGAAACTCAAATATTTCTACCATCTCTTCTTCACTGGCCATGGCATGAGGTGAGGGACATTTTTCTTCTTCTAAAATATTTTCAAATTCTCTATCTTCCCTTTCCAAGAAACTCTCAAGTGTTTCAGGACCAATCTTTGGATTGCTTGGACCTGTTTTTGGGGTGAGGGTTTTGCTAAAAAAAATCCTTTCCTATCTGTAGGTCTAGTCATTCATGAAATTAAAAAACTATTTTTTTATTTTTATACATATAATCCTAAAATGCAAAGAGTGTGGAAAGGAGATAACAATACTCACTCTAAGTGAAATCACTTGGGATTTTACACTACACAAGTTCTATAGTGAGGTTGACCTTGTGACCAAGGGATGCTTTATACTTATCCAAGTCACAAAAAATAAAACAAAAAGGAAAATGATATGCATACTTTAGCACCTCCTAGACAATGGAGCCAAAAAGTAATAGGCCTTAGAATAACAACAATAATGATACTACATCCTTGGCTTCTTACTTTACTTTGTCAACCTGGGGTTCATAAAATAATGTATATGCATTATGCACTAAAAGAAGTATAGGTTTGAGATTGATCAAGGGTTGAAATGCGGGAAATTGAAATGACAGAAAGAAGCTTTAAACTATTATTTGAATGAAAATCACACCAAATTGGAAGATAATGTAATCTAGATTGCATGAAAAAGAATTAGTCTAATGGCATAAAATAAATCATACTAAACCATGGAAAACAAATTGAATGCAAAATATGAATTATTTCTAGTGTATGACAGAAAACTATAATTAAAGAAGCCAAATTAAGACATGGATTAAATGAGATACTTCATTTCTAACCCTTGGATCAACAACAAGACATATGTCTCTTTACCGTTTGTTGCTATTTTCATGAAAAGAAGATTAAGCTAAATTGAAATCTAGAGATAAAACAGTCCTACATGAAGTTTCTACAAGAACTATAGAGTTTCTACAGGAACTGTAATAGTGCTAAAAGAAGATAAAAATAACCTTGAAAATATAGTATGATTCTTCTGAAGAATCAACAAAGATGTACTAAAATAAAATGGAATATCGTTGAGGTTCTCAGCCTTGAAAAGACATCCAAGAGTGTTCCAATAGGTTGTTGAACCTTTCTATAGGATACCTACTAAAACTAACCAGTTAATGAAAAATTGACAAAAAACAGAATTAATCATGTAGAACTATATTAATCTTCAAAAGAGAATGAAATGATAACTAACCTCTAATTAACATGCAAAACAACTAAAGAAATTGCAACAGGGTCCTTGAGCCCTCTTATGGGTCGTACCCAAGAATCAAAAGGAACCTTGATAAAACTCTAATAGGTTGAAATCATGACCATTTTTATTCCATAAACATCAACAGTACATCAAGAGAAACAAGGCTCTAAGTCTCCAACAAAAGTCTTCATAGCAAAATATTAATACAATATCATCAAAAATTTGTCCTTTCTCCCCTAGGCCAGAGGTCTATATGTAGTCTTCATAGATCAACCTATTTTCTTAGATTGAGGAGAGAAATGGGAAAATAGGGGATCTCATTCAATCTCATATGGATCTCAAATTGTTTCTGATTAGGAGTGGATATTAATGAACAAAGAGCGCTCTAGAGGTAGGTGGGAACAAGGTCCTTTGATTATTGGATGGAAGCGCTCTTTGGGAGACAAAATCCATTGGTTCTAGGAGTCAATGCCCATTTGAATCCCTTGTCTCATAGAGTTCGACCTTCTTGATGCTACACACATCCTTTGGCAGAAATATTAGAGCAAAAAGGTATGATATACACAAAATTCCACCTCAAAATACATTTACTAAGCAACATGCAAAAATATTCATGAATTATTATTAAATATGGTCAAAAACAAGTATGAAGTCATATTATGGTGGAAACATATTCCTATGATGAGCCTTTGAGATAGGAAATAATTGGTCTCATCAACATCTACAACATTTATAAATTCAAGAATGCATGCAAACCCAGAAAAACATAACAAAACATTCAAACATAATTTACATAGGGAAGTAATCATAAATAACATGACAAAAACACTTATATGTTTATACATGTAATTCAATTGGCTGCATACAAAGGATGAACCTCCCAACCATAGGATTTGTTGTTAAAAATATCAACAACAGGCCATCCTTGAGCCGAGGTTATGAGTCCACAAGGAGATTTGGCCCTTTGGTTGTCCACTCTCCGCACACATCATCCTAAAACATGGGCTCTACTCCTACACTAGTTTCAATCCACCAGCTCTCTCTTCCCCACAACCCAAGGAATGTATCGCCCTTCACTTCTCACAATCCCTCATACTATACCATTTGTTTATCGGGGCTTCTAGTGCACTCGGTTGGCCAAAACTTTCTCAACTAGGGACTTCAGGAGTGCTCACAATGACCTGCATAAGGCTCTTGAGCCATTTCCTCAACTGGAAACACACTACAAGCTTGCAACCTATTTTATAGGCACACAGACCTCATTTCCAGCATAATGTATAGCCCAACAATGGATTCCTTCCAACATAGCATGGTTGGTGCTCTCCCTAGCACTCAACTCCTTCCTTACTGCCCAAAAACTACATGTAAAAATTGTCTCTATTCTGCATACGAATTTCCCTTCCTCTCCCTTGTTCTCTTAACTCTCACTCTTCCCAAAGATGATTGTACTTCATCCCATGCTCCCCAATAACTATGGGATGTGACTTGTCACATCCACCCTCTTACATGAGTTAAATGATTGGATTTGGGAACACTCAACAACAAATAGAAGGTTATACATATTGATAATAATTTCGGGAATGTGGGTTGGATTAATATCCATGAATAATCCCCCCTTGGACCCCTTTTTCTTGTGGAATCATATCCCCCCATAATTCTTCATCCCTTTCGTATTGCATCCAAATATTACTATTTTTATTAATTATTCAATGAACATAATATATAATTCGGCCCCCGATCACATTAAATCAATACGAGCTCTTCGTCCCAACGCATCGTCTCACCAGCCTATTTCAAATTTATACAATTACATTATAATTCACGGGGATTAAAACTAGGGATGTTACATGACAACAAACAATGACATCAATTCCAATAACTTTTCAAATCCTACAAAGAGGTGTTCTAACAACCTCAAGGGATGGCATATGAAAGAGAGGTGGGAATGAGATCAGTTGTTGCCAAAGTATCCATTACCAAACATTGGGATATATAGATAGTTCATTTTAGAAGAAGATGAAGTAAAGAAACAATTGTAGAATTCTTTAGAGAAAGGATGCATTAGGCCTAGCATGTCACCTTGTGGTTCACAAATCATTATAGTGCCCACGAAATATGGAAGTTCAAGAATGTGCATTGAATACCATGCCTTGAACAAAGCCGCCATCAAGACAATATATCTGCTATGATAGATTGATGACTCGTTCCATCAATTGTAATAAGCCAATTTATTCACCGATCTGGACCTTAAATTGAGTTACCATCGAGTAAGGATCAAAGAATAAGATGTGTGAAAGAAAACATTCAAGGTAGGGTAAGGTTTGTATGATTGGTTAATTATGTACTTTGGTTTATGTAATGAACCTACAACTTTCATGTACTTGATGAATGATGTGCTACGTCCCATATTTATTATTTTTTGATAGTATATCTAGATGGCGTACTAATCTTTAGTAATAGTTGGCAAGAGAACATCTCAATGTGACACATGTACTAGACTCTAAAAATAAATTAGCTAATTGAAAATTCAAAGAAATGTAAATTTGGAAAGGATCCATTAGTTTATCTCAGACACAAAATTGGTGGAGGAGAAATGAAGGTGGATTAGGCTAAGATTACATCCATCAGCCAATGACCAATTCCTACCATCCTAACAGAGGTAAGGAACTTTATGGGAGAAGATCAATATTTGAGGAATTTTATAGCAAACTTTTCAACATAAATTGCACCTTTGCATGCCATGACTGTCAAAGGGAAGAGCTTCCAATGGGGGGAGCCATAACATTGGTCCTTCAAGGAGATAAAAATAAAGATCACCAATATGTAAATTCTAGCCATGTTGATCTGGAATGGATCATTATATTGTTTTTCATCTATTTTGGTACTTTATGGGTGGAAAATTGGAGCTATTGGTTTATAGGGCTCATTTTATGGTTAGGTCCTTCTTTGGTCATTTAGGGTCTAGAAACTTCTAGAGTTCATTTGAGGCCATAAATGGATGTTTTTCGGTCAAAAATTTGTGAACAAAGTTCAAATACTCTCCATGGTATTCTACACATTGAGATATTTCCAATGGCATGAGAATCACCTCAATCAAAGTTCATATGTAGAAGTTGTGCCTCCTGCAAGTTGACCTATCATGTTAACCACCATGATACTGAGTGGATTCCATATTAGCTCACATTACTCTCACATGTGGATATAGTGACATGTGGACTTTCAAGAAGATTCTAAAGGGTCCAAAACCCTAACATTAATTGGGGGTTAAGGCATGTAAAAATCCTAAACCTAACCCTAAATGGTTATCAGGCCTTGTTAAATATTGGGCTACTAGGATAGGAAGGGGTTCCATTCTTATTGTATTGTGTATTGTTCTGTAGTTGTCTGGGAGTGGAATATTGAATAAAAATAGAGGAAGTAAAGGATCATATAGCATCCAATTTAGCCACAGTGTCCATGGAAAATCCATAGTGAGTTCCCTTTATTTGTATCTACATTTCATAACCAAGAAGAAAAGTGCAGAGCATAGGCCTCACCTTCTATATGGGTGTTTCCCATATCAAGTTTTCCTAGGGTACCTCATGTGTTCATATCATGGATGGTGTGTTATTTTATTAGATTCTTTCATTTCAATTTCAATTAATCCAATAATTTTGTGCATTAAGTGAGTAACATTTAATCTAATTATTAAGTAAAGCACTGCATAATAATACATCAAAAAAAATTGTAAGATTTGTTGTGATGAATTATTCTAGTGGAAAATCCACTGCAATTTATAGATCATATTACTATCACTATAGTTTTCTTTGGGGATTTTTGGGGAAATTGTAATATATAGGAAGTTGTGTAAGAAAGAAGTATTAAAACCCTAGCCATGGTGGATGAGTACAATAATAGAAATCCATGGGATGAGATAAAGGATATATTTTTAAAGCTGGAAGGAAAAGTTACTGACATCTCTCACAACATGTCCATCCTCATGCTAGTTCTAGAGAACAAGTTTGGACTTTTCAAAGAGTTTGGTGGATCTAACTCAGAATCAGTATTAGACCAGAAATCTTGAGATAATGAAGACCTAGAAAAGGAGTCAAAAGAAGGGCCAGAGGAAGAAAGAACAAGTTACAGTGATATCAATTCTTCCCAATCTCGATTTAAAGTGGAAATCAATCCCTACCAAGGTAATATTGATGTTGTTAAGTTGAATCAATGGTTGCAACAATTGGAAGTTTATTTCAATGTTCATAACATAACAAAAGTGAAAAATATTTCATTTTCCTAACTAAAGTTAGAGATCCATGCCCAAACTTGGTGGGAAAGTCACACAAAGATGCTTATGTTGGAGGTAAATCCCCTAGTAACTAAGTGGGAGGTGTTTAAATCCATCATTAATTCCCAATTCTATTGTTTTGGGTAGAAAGAGGACTAGTGGATTCATTGGAATTACTTCCAACCAAAGTAAGGATAGTATGTGCAAGAGTACACCATCGAGTTCAGAAAAATGGCCATTATGTTGGGTATATTTACAAACAACCTAGATGTACTCAAATATCTAGGTGGTATACATAGTCATTTACATAGGTAAGTGATGGTATTTAAACCTAGGATATATGATGAGGCCTATGTGCAAGCATAGTACCTAGATAATATAGTTAAGAATAAAGTACAACCAAGTGGAAATACCACTAAGATGCTTCCAAGGAGGGAAAGAAGAGGTGGAAAGGAGAGGACAAGAATACAATAGCCACTACACATTAGTGCAAGGATCCCAAAAACTACTATAACCAATGCAATTTCAATAGTCACATCGAAGACAAGAATTGGAAACTACATCCAGAGATGAATCCATAGAACCAAAAGAAGGATTCCAAGGTGGTGGATTCAAGCAACCAGGTAGAGAGTAGATCAGATGTAGATGAAAATATTATCTGCAATACAATGTCGGAGGAGATGAACCTAAGTAGCCACCATCCAAAATAAGAGAAGAGGATGACTAAAATATTCTATATTAAGATCCAAGTCGAGAAGAAAAAGGTGGATGTTGTGTTTGATTTTGGTTCATAGGCCAACCTCATAGTAGAATATTTGATTCGCAAGCTTGGATTAGAATTTCATGACCATACTCACACATATCCATTGGGTTGGGTAAATAAGGATTTGTATCTTAGGGTCACTAAGTAGTGTAATATTAAATATAATATAAGTGGAAACCATATTGATGAAGTGGAGGTAGATGTAGTACCACTTGATGTGTGTGGTGCAGTGGTTGGAAGCCCATACATGTACATGAAGGATGCAATCTTCACGAGGAGAGAAAATGGGTACCACCTAATCAACGATGGGAAGGCTTTCATCATCAATGCATATAAAAGTAAATATAAGATCTCTTTGGTGAGTGATAACCAATATAAGAAATTTTTCAGCTCAAGTAGGAAGTTTGTATTACTCTTTTTAAGAGATAATTAGCTAGGAGAAGAATCGATAAAGGGAAAAGCATATCTTGAGGGATGTAGTAAAGAGAAAAAAAACATTAGTTGGAGAAGCTTTTTCAATCATATAGAGAAGTGATCTAGAAGCCCAAATGGGTTACCACCTAAGAGGGAAGTGGAGCACAAAATATATTTATTCCTCGACTCCCCATTTCCAAAAATTAGGTTGTACGGACAATCCATCCTAGAAGTAGATGAAGTGAAGAAATAGTTGCAACATCTATTGGAGCAGGGAGTAATTCAACCAAGCACCTCACCTTGTGAGTCACCTATCAGCATGGTACCCAAGAAGGATAGAGTTGGATAATGTGTATCGACTACAGAGATTTGAATAAGATCACCCTCAAGAATCAAAGTCATCTACCTAGTATCAATGACTTAATGGATCAGTTGCAACATGCCAAGTACTTAACCAAGTTGGATCTCAAATCAGGATACCACCATATATGAGTTAAAGAATAAGACACCTAGAAGAATCCCTTCAAGACAAGGAAATGTCTATATGATGGCTAGTAATTCATTTTGGTTTATGTAATGCACTAGCTACATTTATGCATTTGATGAATGATGTATTGCATCCATTTATATATTCATTTGTAATGGTGTACTTAAATGATATATTTTTTTATAACTCTACCTGGGAAGAGAATATCTCACATCTCATGCTGGTGTTAGAGACTGGAAAGCATCAATTGATGGAAAACCTTGAGAAATGTGAATTTACTCAACAATAATTGGTGTGTTTGGGGTATGTGATTGGTGGAGGGGAGCTTAATATATATCCTATGAATATGGAGGCCATACTCAAGTGGTCATATCCTACTAATGTCACTAAAGTTAGGATATTTTTGGGGGCAACACAATACTTATGTAAGTTTATTGCATCCTTTTCAGATATGGTTTCACCACTCCATGCCATAACAACCAACAACAAATTTTTCAATGGGGAAATAATCAACGAAAAGTTTTCGATGAGTTGAAATGAAAGATCAGTCAAGAAAAATTTC
>WSFP011421845.1:0-22852 GCA_009831015.1 Picea engelmannii | reverse complement strand
TTAAATTTAATCATCATCCAAGAACTATTTGAAAATGAATCATTTAGTTTGAAATTATTATACCATTCGAGATCAAACAGGATCCACATCATTCAACCGAATACAGAGATAGGAATACTCTGTTTCGATTATTATCATAAGTCAGGTGAAAAAAATCATATGGAACAACACTGTAATCGTTTCTCAACAAATCGAATCCACCAGTTGTAAAATCATTTTGATATTCAATTGAAATCAAAACAAATCGCAAACACTTCGTTATACTTGTCTTACCAACAGGAGAAATAATCGAATCGAACAGGATTATTTTCAAATCATGATAACTGTATAGCAAACGATTTAGGCTGTGAGCGAATTCAAACCATAACTAACTTGTAATTGTCCACAAACGAAATCGTAATAGGATCAATCAAACAGAATTCGTTATAGATATCGATCATTTATCATTGCACAGTGAACAAACAAGATCGATTTTCCTTTACCAAAATCGTTCCAATCAAACGAATTATAACAGGGTTTGACCAATTCATTTCACAAATTTAAAATCAAATAGAGCATCAATTATAATCTGAACTCGACTCATAGGACAAACTTGCCAAATCAGAATAAGAGCGAATCAATTAGCTAAGGTTTTCACATAGTTGTTATGATTCGAATTCATTTCCCGATTCAGGCGCGAATATTATTTGAGCGTATTGTTTTCATCAAACAAATAGAGTCATTTTCCTCAACTTGGAAACAATCAAATATAGAACATCACATGACATAGCATCGTAACAACCAAATTTATTGAAATCATTGACCAATCACAGCATATAACGAAATCACATTTGAGCATGATCGTGTTCTAAACTGAGCATGTATACAAATCAATCCAGTCGAAAACAAACTATCAATTTTTTTAATTCACTCAGGTATACCAACAAATCAGATCCAAACGAAAACCAATCAAATCGAAATGAAAATATATCGGAGTCTAAACTAGGGATGATCAAATCTTATATCCAAAATGAAATTAGATTTACTTTTAATGAAACGAAACAATGTACATGATGCACATATTATAATAAAGCCATTTTAAAATGTAAACAAAGCTATTCGAGAAAATAATTCAAATCATTATATCAATCTATTCACTCACACAACTAAAACGATATTAAAATCCATACCTGTATAGCGACGAGACGGATTGATTATGCCAATTTGGAGTTGATAATTGTCGTAGATGATTCAACATTTTTGAAAAGGATCGAGCTTGTTGTCTTCTATTTCTTATCAGCTGCTTGGAGTTGGTGCTTCTGATTGGTCAATAAAGCAACTTGGCTTTCAAGTGACTGGATTTTTTATTGAAGTATGGGAACATCAATGTAATAACGTTCCAACCATAAATTGCATTGGTCACAGGGAGACTGTGTGGGGTTTGAAAGGGCAGGTGAGGGTTTGGTCAAATGGTCGAGAGTTTCATGAGGCAATTTAATACCAGGGTAGCTAGGGTCATTCTTTAGGTAGGGTGGAAGGTTTGTTACGAAATCGTAAGGTGGTTCGGGACACAAACCCTGCAAGTAAGGGTACTCGCTGGCTAAAAATCGTTCCACATCAGAGTCGGAATCTTCACTTAGGATGATAGGGTTGGACTCGACAGAAGGTTTCGGTTTGTTTCTGGCCATTCTCAAAATGAGCCGAGCATTCCTTTTCCCTTTGGCATTAGCAGTAAGGTTTGCCTTGGGCTTTTTTCTTGTAGGCTTCTTAATAGCCTCAGACTTCTCATTTATAGCATCGTGTAAGTCAATAGAAGGGTCGGCCGAGGGTTTAGGCGGTAGGAGATGTAAGGGTACAGGCGACTCAGCCTTGGTTTCAATTACCACAGGTTTGTCAACCTGTACAGGGTCTGTGTCCTCAAAGCCATTACGGGCGATGAAATCCCTCCAACTATCACCATGCAAACTCAAATGATAAACCATGATAAGTTTGATAAGTCCATGGTGGAACAGGCTGCTGTCAGCCTTCTGCCTCTTAAACTTTTTCGACATTTTATACAGGCTACGATGAAAGTAGAAAGGCATGTTTAAAGGATACCCTATAAAAATCATTAGAAAACGTAGGTGGTAGAGGAACACAAGTCCGTATCGACCTTCACAGGTCACGAACTGCTTGACTAGCATTAATAAGTCGTGCCATCATGGTTTGAGCATAGATATGGGCATACCTCTGTCACAAGAGGTGACTTTGTGCGATAGAAACAACAATGTCCATGGCACTTCCTTGACCTTACAATTCTTAAACCAACGTTGTCCTGTGGCAGGTAACCCTGTGGCAAGACTGATAAATTTCTCATCAATTTCCAACTGTATGTTTCCCACCTTGGCTCTACAGCCATCAAAGGTCATGGAAAATTGTCGTGCTACACAGAGATTAAAACCCTCAAATCGTTTCACGAAGGTAAGCCATCCATTGTCCTCCAAATCTTGGCGGGCATTGTCAAACATTAACAAGGCTTGATTGTCGTTTGGCTCGACCCACACGACTGGTGCCATGGAGCCAGGCACATGGTAAGTCGAGGGTTTGTATCACCAACACACACAGGAGTAGAGCTACCCGAGCTAACAGAAGTGAACAGGAATAATGGATAAGCATAAATGCAAGCATGCGAAGGTGGTGGAGTCTCCCATGCAAAATATTCATTACCCAAGTACAACCTCCGATTTACATAGCTATTCAATCCATAATAGTAGTTCAACCATCGAGTCATGTGCCCAACTAATGAAATCAAATGTGTATACCAATGCACGCAAACGTTATGCCATAGTGTTTAAACATCCGACATATAAATCAAAACCAAAATCAACTATGCGCCAATGTATCAGCTCATATAATCAAAAGTTTAACCAAGGTGCCAAACGGTATTCATATAGTCGACAAGCCAAAAGTTATGAAAAGATTAACATAAGAATTATATCAAAAGACATATATATAAAAAATTTAATCATAACCCCTATGAATTTTCATAGAATCAACGATCGGGCAAGTCATATAAAGTGCAAATCCAAATGCTAAATGCCTTACAAACTCAATAAATCAAGTTATACAATCAATCGAAGTATGAGAACCAATTAGAGGACCTTGCCAGTTGTATAATGATCAATGAAAGGTAAGCGCAATAGGCATAATGACAAAAGAGATATTGACAGTTCAGATAATGATCGAAATACGACTTCGAAAGGAGAAGTTTTCACGCTTACATTCGTGAAAACTTAACGAAGACAAATGTGCAAATGTTGCAAAAAATGAAAATGTCGTTTACGATAAAAAAAATTGATGTTTTTGCAAAACATTGATGTAGGCAGCTTATAAGACGATAGAAAAAAGTGAGTTGGCTGCCAACAGGCATCCATCATTTCTTTTGGAGTGGATAATGAATTTATGTGATGAATAAGATGGTCCTTAATGGCATCTGCAATAATCCTCTTTACTTTAACCATATCCTTCTTGTGCTTTTCTTTAGCCTCATCTCCCTCTAGTTTTGAAACCTCTTCTGTAGTGAACTTCTCTAGATAATGTTCTTCTAGGAGGAGGGATACTCTGTACCTCCAAGATATGAAGTTGTCAGCTCCCTCCAACTTCTCATCAATCGTTGTTCAGGAAGTCATCATGTCCCTAAATCACAAATTTTGGATTATGAAGATCTGATCCAGGGAAAATATGTGCTCCACTAGGGTGCACTTGTTGGTGGTCTTGTCTTGTCTAGAAACCACTCCTATCAAGAAGAACAACTCCTTTTCTCTTCTATATATACAAAATATACTTTATTCATGCCTACTTTGATACCATGTTGGAATTTTATAAGTTACAGTTATCTTATTTAACATTCATTAACAATTGCATGTGAGAGGATCGTTGAAAGATAAACAATCATAGAACACAAGATATATCCTGGGAAACCCTCGTGGGGGAGAAAACCTAGTAACCAATTATTCAGTATAGATTCCTTCAACAAGTACAATGTCACATTATAGATCTACACAAATAGACCAAGACCAAGATACCAAATACCAAGAAACCAAGACCTCATGTGCTAGACCTCCTTTGTTATTCTCCAAATACACAAGAGAAGGTGAATTGTGTGTGTGTACAAATGAGAGGAAATCAACCTCTATTTATACACATAACTTGACTCTCGAAAAGACGCAACCCTAAGAGGGGTCATTTTGAATTTTCAATAAGGATAACAATAAAATAATAATTTCTTTTGAGCCAATTTATACAATAACATTACAATAACCTTCTCGAGGTTTCACCAATACAAAGTATCAAAATATCAACATCAAAATAACCGTTTGTAGTTACATCAAAATAACCTTTCATAGTTACATCAAAATATCAATAGTTACTACTCAGTTGCATCCATGGAGGAACATTGTGACTTGACCCACCGATGTCGATCAATACCACATTAATTGTGTGTATCATGGGGATAGAAAAAGTGGGAGAGGATTCGGCCACCTTGTTCAAAAACAAATCAAGGGAGAAAGATCAATCAAAATCCATGAAGGAGAAGTTTCACACCTTCAGGGGGAAAAGAGAGTTGGATGTCGTGAACATCAATGATAAAGGGGTTTGATTTGCAATGTAGGTGTTAGCCTCCAAATTGTTTCAGAAGCGTCGCAAGGACAAAGTATCGATCATAGTAGTCACAGCCACAGAAAAATGCTTAGAGGGGATCCAAATGAATTGGGCCACCTTCTTGGTGAATCATTTTTTTATAGATTGTATAGATTCCCAGGAGAAAGGAATAGATTTTCATTATGCTTGGCTTCTTATTTTGATTACGATGGTAGGATGGCAGAAACCAAGTTATTACCAACGCATGAGAACATCTGGTATACATAATGTGACCACGCGGTATGCGAACTTATGGCATATGCCAAAAAAAGGAGACAAGATGAAAACAATGTTACATTTTATGTATACTATGACTCAATCAGGTATATCATAGAACATACACTGTGCATCACGGCTGAGACAGTAGAAACCTATCAGGATATTGTGTGATTCAAAGTAGGGATGCACCATGTGTATATTCAATCAAAAAAGGACCTTGCGCGCCATTGGATTCCTACCAACTACAAGTTAACATCAGAGGATGTATGTATGATTGGGAATATGGGTAGAAAACCCCAATAGAAAAAATGGGCCACCAAAAAGAGGAATAAGAACAGGACATAGATGAAGAATAACTATATGAGGTTAAGGGGAATGACCAGAACCATGGCATAGGAAACATGACCGACCCACCAAAAAAACAAACACAGCAGATAGTGCACATGACAGAAAGGAAAATAAAGGACAAGGGGAAGGAACCAGCAGGAGGTGCATGCAAGAAGATGAAAGCACACAAGGTACCCCTAGTGTATAATCTGACCAATGATGAAATGAACCAAATCATCTACCAAGTAAGGGATGTTGCAAAGGAGGCCATCAAGAAATCAACCAAGAGACAAGAAGAAATAAAAAATCAAGTCTAGGAATAGTTAGCACAAGTACAATAGCTCTTGGAAGCAGCTATAATAACACCAGAGCATAGATCGGGTGGACAACCGAACATAATTTCAATAGAGGAAGCACATACTGCCAATCTACCTTTGACTGAGCTAGCAACTGGGCACATAACATTATGAATAGAGAAAGATGCAGTCGAGTTCCCAATGCCCAAACTGTAAGAATAGATGAAGACACTAAGACACTTAAACATATTGGTGTCATGAATGCCTATACACATAAATTACAAAGCTTGAAAATAGGAATTTTACATGAAATTAGGCTCCATGCAGATGAAGCAAACTGGGAAATGACCAAAGTAACGAATGAAAGGGCTCAATTTCAGTAACAGTATGCAACTACACTATAGAAAAAGAGATAAGTTGAAGGAAAAGTGGAAGGATCAGTGAAGGAAAAGAATTAGGTCGAGGAGAGGGCCAAGAAAACTCTAAAGGAAAAGGACAAAGTCAAGATAATGGCACAAAAGACATAGGTGGTTGTCTAGAAGTTGCATAAAGAAATCCCAGAAGTACTGATAGCAGTCAAGGATACTATGGAAGAGTAGGTATTGAAAATTGGAGAAGTCATCAAAGACTTATGCACAAGGGTTGAGGACCTACAATTGCATAGTACACCAAGAACAACATCAGAGGAAAGAGAAGGTGGAGAGAGAACAACGCTGATAGTCATAGACAACATCAAGAAAGTGGAGGAAGAATGTGAAAAACTCTATGAGGAAAGAACGCAAATTTGGACAGACCTGGTAGAAGATCCATAAGTGAAGGTCATGGAAGAAAAATTAAGGGATGTGCAGGAAAAGGCCTAGAAAGATTCAGAAATCATAAACACCCTTTCACTAGTTGAATGAATGATGACCATTTTGGCACAAAGGAAGTCATACGTTGAAGTTGAAAGGATGTGGGATCAGTAGAAGATCCTTCAGTGGCATTTAATACCACTGCAATAAGAATCATTTAAGGTGATAGGAGAACTAGAAACTACGCAAGGAAAGGTGAAACAAGAAGCACATGAAACAGAAGAAAAAATTACGTCACTAACTGCATAGGGTGTAGAAGAAATTGTGGAAACTGAGGTAGCAATAATCAAGGAAGTTGCAAAAGCTAAGGAATCCTACCAAAAGTTCATCCAAGCATGGAGGAGCAAACAACAGGCCTGAGTGGCTCGAGATGAGACACAAGTGAGTTTTGGGGGCCTGTTGGACAGGCATTATGGAAATAATGTTCATGAAAATCCTAAGTATGGAAGATGTGTGCAAAAGAAGAGGAAGACAAGGAAGAATTGGGAGTGCATAGTTGAGGCGCATTCAAGAGTAAAATGTGCAGTAGGAAGAACAAAGAAAAATAATAGAATAGAATAATAAATCAGGGAATAAAGAAAGAGAATAAAGTGGGTGAAAAGGAAGGATAATAGTTCGGCATGCCAAAAGCATAAAGGCACATAAAAGAAGGAATACCAGCTATTGAGAAGGAAAAATCAACATGCGAGCATAAAAGAGGGAGAAATAGCTCAAGCAAAAAGTTAACTTGATTTGTCATGAATTGTAATAGGGTTTTTGGGATGAGAAAAGTAGGTTTTTTGTAATGTTCCCAAGCCAACTTTTTCTCTTGGGAACACTAGCTAACCACTGAATTACTGTTTGTTTGTTTGTGTATGCAGGTTGGCCTCCTAAATTTCAGCCTTAGGGTTATATTGAGTTATTCAGCACAATTTATGAAGATATACTGAATACCATGCAATATATAATCAATACACAAGATATGGAACTCCATAGCATAGATCTGACCTTTTTATTAAGAAAAGAAAGAACATGATACAATATAGAAGCATATCTGGAATAACATTAGATGGCTCCAAGCTAAAATATATGAGCTGCTACAAAATGCTCCCGACAATATCCAATAAGCCTCCTTCCAACTGTTTCCTCAATTCCTTGATAATCTCCTTGAGCTTTCCCACTTTTTCGCTTTAATATCACAACCCTCTTAGCCTTCTTCTTCAGCAATTTGTTTTCTTTCTTTAATTTCCTAATTTGTTTCTGGCTTTTGGCTGATTTTTGTCTATGGGGGATCTCGAGGTCTTCTTCATTTCGGACAGCAGAGGGTTGTCCCTATGTTTCTTCCAAGTGCTCTGGTTGTCCAAGAGGGTCTCATGTTTCAAGAATAAATTCCTCCTATGCTGTGTCATCTTTGTCAGTCAAGGTTCCTAAGTTTCCCAAAACTTGAGCCATTTCTATCTCATAACTCTTAAAAAAGTGTTTTGTCAGGTGCTTTGCTACAGGTTGGGTTTCTCCCTGATTATCCTTTTGTGTTTTCTACTCTACTTGGTCAATGTCTTGAACATTTTCCTGTAAAGGTTGTTCCATGGCATTCTAAAGTTCTTCAGGGTGCTCTGTTGCATCTTGGACTGCTTCTATTGTTTCATGAATTTGTTTGCTTCTCTTCCTTGTCCTAGGGGGGATCTAAGAGAAACCATTGTTCTCTTCTTTCTTTTTGTTACTGCTGTCTGTGAGGTCTGGTCCTCAGTAATTTGAGTAGGTACAGCTTCAATTTCGGTTGGAGGTGGTGAAATTTCTCTTTGGGTGGTGGTCGCCTGCTCCAATTGAACAGGTTATGTTTCAATTTTGGTTTGAGGTGGTGAAATTTCTCTTTGGGTGGTGGTTTCCTACTCCAGTTGTGGAGGTGTATTGACCTCAATGATTTGAACAGGTTCTGTTTCAACTTCAATCTAAGGTGGTAAAATTTCTCTTTGGGTGGTGGTGGCCTGCTCCGGTTGTGGAGGTTTATTGGCCTCAATCAAATTCTCCCAAGTCAAATAAATTTGACTCAATGGTTTATCCACTATCAATTTAACTAGTTTGTGGTGGCTAATAACAGTAACAGGATCTTTGGACTTTTGTGTCCTTAAAGCGACTTCATGTAATACAGTATCTAGGAAGAAAGGAAGGTTAAGTACTAACCATTGCTTCAGAGTTGCCAGCAATTTAAGATGGCGTGGCCGAATTACATCATACCATCCATTGCAGGTGATGTAGTGTTGAACTATCCCCGCCAATTCCTTCCACAGTTCACTGAGGGTACTGGGATTAAGTCCCTTGTTTTTTTTGTCCAATTCTTCCCCCGGTTCTATGAAATATTCCATGGCTTCCCTCAGCTTCGTGTATTTCCTTGTCCATTGGATGCCTGTGGTAGGGAGGTATGTGACCTCTGCTATGATTTCCGAGGTAACTGGTATTCATATACCCTGCACCGTATAGATTTCTCCTTGTAGGTTTTGAAAGAATTCCAGTGTGACATTTGTGTCATCTCCTTGCAAGCAGTTGAAGTATTTGGTCCACCCTAGATGATGTAGGACTTCTCTTGCCTGTTCTGTAACCCGGAGTAATGTCGGCTCTCTGCGCACACTTCTGCCACCCATATATCTGTGAGAAAGAAAGAACGACTATCGTTCCTGTTTACAAATTCGGTTAGACCAGCTATGGAGAAACAAATGCCAGAAATGGAAAATATCAGTAACAGCGAATGTATAAAGACGTGGGTTTTTTATTTATTGCAATCATTACAGCTAGTCGGGAAGTGTGTCGAGCATCCCCCTCATTAACGTAGAGGTCGTCCTCAACCTTCAGTGTAGGAAGAAGCAATGAGTGTGGTTATTTCGAGTGAGAGGTAATGGTTGCATTGTCGTCGTCAATAATATGATTCATTGTCGTCGTCAATAATATAATCATATATAATTTTCAAAAAGACACATGCCACCAAAAATCATTTAAACGATAGTCGTTTGATGTGTGGAATTTATAAAGTTATTACACCTATGTGCAAAAAAAATGATTTATGGAGAAATCAATCGAAAATAAGTTAAATCTGTTCATTTTTTTAATAATCCACATAACATAATATTGTTACTTTTCCTGGTGATTGAGTATAACTGATATGATAGTCTCGTGTTTTTGAGTAAAGGAGATCTAGAGACACACAGAAACTTGGTATTTTGAGATAATATTCCATACCATAGGCAGAGCCACTGCTGTCGGCAGGGTTTCCTTTTAACCCTTAGATGAGCCTATTTCCGTAATACACCTGTGAATCATATTTTTCAAAAAGACCATTATCCTGGTTTGATAGCCAGATGATGATAATGCCACTCACTAGATTATAACTTAAGTGAACAAGTCAGCTCGTCATGGATGATTTTAGGGGCTAAATTTCGCTCATGAGCTAATTTTCCATGGTTTTTCCAAAAACGAGATTCGTTATTTTAAAAATGATTCGCCCAAATTCTATAGGATAAAATTATTTTACGTTAAAAATCGCCAAAAATTTATAAAAACTATACAAAATACTTGGAAATTTGAATATTTTAAAAATAATATCGCCAAACTTTTATAGTTGACATATGAAGGATTAGTAATATTAGCCAAGCTTTCTACATTTTAAAATAAATTTTCATCCTTAAAATCATCCCTGCAGCTCGTGATAAGACCTCTTGTCCTTTGACAAAAGAATATGTCAAAGGCCATTGCCCTGGTGTGGTAGCCATAGTGGGAATGTCACTTAGGTTAGTATCCTATGATCATGGTAGGTTGGCTCGTGGTGAGACCCCTCGATCTTTATGAGAAAGGTTTTTGTTGTGTATCTTTATTTATTTGTATTTTCTCTTAATATTTGAATTGTTTTTTCCCAAAAAGACCATTATCCTGATTTGGTGGCTAGATGATGATAATGCCACTCACTAGATTATAACTTTAGTGAACAAGCCAGCTCGTGATGAGACCTCTTGTCCTTTGACAAAATAAGATGTCAAAGGCCATTACCCTGGTGTGGTGGCCATAATGGGAATGTCACTTAGGTTAGTATCCTATGATCGTGGTAGGTTGGCTCATGATGAGACCCCCCGTTCTTTATGGGAAAATTTTATTATATATATATATATATATATATATATATATATATATATATATATATATATATATATATATATATATATATATATATATATATATATATATATATATATATTATTATTATTATTTATTTTTATTTTTTTTTAAGTGAGGCTCATCTACTCCTTAAGAGTAAGGGATGGTATAAGGAAGTGTAAAGATGCCAAGTAAAAGTGTGTTGAAGACCCCTTATAATATAGAGGCAGAATATCATTCAAGTATATTTGTATATATAAGGGAAAGAAACAACTTATGGTGGTGATTTATTATGAACAAGGTTTAAGATATTTCAGAGAGATTACTCCACGAAAAAAAAAATTGTTAAGGTGTGAGGGACCATCCACAAAATAATGACAGATCGTTATAATGACGATTAGAAACAGTGCTGGTGAAAATTAATTGATGAAAGCCGCACTTCTGGAGGAATGGCTAGTGTTTGAATGGTAAAGAAGGGGACTACAATCGCGCGAATAGGAACAGTAGTTGTTCCGTTCAAAAAGAACAGCAGGTGTGTGAAAAAGGAACAACAGGTGCGCGAGAAGGAACAACAGTTGCGTGAAAGGGAACAACAGTTGTTCCGTCAGGCGCACGAGAAAGGGAACAGCAGTTGTTCCATTCAAAAAGGAACAGCAGGCGCGCGAGAAAGGGAATAGCAGTTGTTCCATTCAAAAAAAAGGAACAGCAGGCACGCGAGAAAGGGAATGGAAATTGTTCCATTCAAAAAGGAACAGCAAGCGCGCGAGAAAGGGAACGACAATTGTTCCATTCAAAAAGGAACAGGAGGCGCGCGAGAAAGGAACAACATTGTCATGATCATGTAAAAGACAGAGTCTGTGTAATAAAACAAAATGGGAGTATGGAACAGAAGATGATGCTAATTGTAGATATCTATCCCGATTCTCGTTTCCTAGATAACTTTTTATAAAACAAATGAAAAAAACTAAGCACTCATTTGGAAAACTATGTACAGTATGTACAATATAAACAGAATGCATCATTTATGGAGTTGGGGTGGCTGGGTTACCTTCCCAGCCAACCAAAATCTTCACCGTAGGGTCTTTACTTACTTCTTGATAGAAAGAATCTTTTGAAGGTGGTTGATGGTAAAGTCGCAGCTGGTGTCCATTGACTAGAAAGGGTGATCCAAACCCATCGATGGTGCTCAAAGTAACCGTGCCATTATCATGGATTTCATTAATTTCATATGGCCCTAGCCATCGTGTCTATAATTTCCCTGGAAAGTCTTGAAATAGGGAATCATAGAGGAGTGCCCAGTCACCTTTCTTGAATGATTTATTCTTGATATGCTTGTCATGCCAGGTTTCTCTCTATTGTTGAATAACAGTTGTGTGCTCCACAGCAGACAGACGTGCTTCATCCAATTCGTTGAGTCGTTGAAGGCATCGTTTATGTGCTTCTATAAGATTCACTCTGATTTCCTGGGCCATTCTTAGGGTCTTGATCTCAAATTCTATTGGGAAGATGGGTTCTCTACCATAGACTAGATGATAAGGAGAGTAGCCAGTGGTGTTACGCCAGGTTGTACAATAATCCCATAAGGCATTTGGGAGCTCGATAGCCCAATTATGTTGGTTTGTGGAGACAGTCTTCATCGGAATTGCCTCTAGGACCTTATTGGTGCTTTCTACCTGCCCGTTTTCTTGTGGGTGGTATGGAGAAGTAACTATGTGCTTGATGTGGTAGCTTTCCAGGGTAGCAGTGATTCTATGACCTATAAATTGTGACCCTCCATCAGTAATTTTTTCTCTGGGTAGTCCATACCATACAAACAATTTGAAAATGAATTTGATGACTACTTCTTGTGTTGCATTTGGTAAAGCTTCCCCCTCTACCCATTTGGTCATGTAATCCATTGCAACGATAATATAGGCATTTTGATTTGACTTTGGATTAAAGGGGCCGACGAAGTCCAATGCCCATATTTCAAATGGTTCTACAACTAGTTATGTTTTCAAGGGAATTTCATCATCCTGACCTGGTTTCCCCATCTGCTGGCAGTTGTCGCATGTCTGGACATATTTCTTAGTATCTCTAAATATTGAGGGCTAGTAATAGCCCATATGTAAGATTTTGTGTCCAGTCCTGCGGTCTGGGAAATGCCCCCCACAAGGCTCATCATGTCCTGCTTTCAGTATGTCATATATTTTGTCCTCTCGTACACATCGTCAGATCTGGAGATCAGCTCCTGTGTGGAAAAGATATCCATTGATCCAAGTGAATCGTGCGCTATGCTGGACGATCAGTCATCTTTCCTTTGATGATAAATGTGTCGATAATCTTCTCGTTGCTAGATAGTTTGCTACATCAGCGTACCAATGTGGTTTTGTGTCAACAGCAAACAGATGCTCATCTGGGAATTGATCCTTAGTTGTTAATGAGTCATCTATTTTGGGGAATCGGGACAGGAAGTCTTGGACAAGATTTTCTCTCCAAGTCGATATTTGATGGTGATATCAAATTCCTGCAATAGTAACAATAATCGAGTGACCCGTCCATTAGTAATTGGTTTATTAGCTAGATATCTAATGACAGAATGATCAGTATATAGGATAATTGGATAGCCTGTTATATAATGACGAAATTTATTGATGGCATGTATAACAGCTAAGAACTCTTTCTCTATTACTGTATAATTAAGTTCAACTGGAGTTATATTATTGCTAATAAAATAAATGGCGTAGGGTTTCTTTTCTTCTTCCTTCCCCAGAACAGTGTCGATGGCAATGTCTGAGGCATCACTGGAGATTTGAAATGGTATTTTCCTATTAGGTCCTCTCAACACTGGCACTGTTGAGATCAGTTTCTTGAGTCCTGCAAAAGCCACATCGCATTTATCAGACCATTGGAATTCTACATTTCCTGTCAAAGCATGTAAAGGCGCAACGGTTTTTGAAAAAATTGGCATAAATCTGTGATAGTATCCTAAAGCACTAAGAAAACTACGTACCTCATTTTGTGTGTGTGGAGTAGGTAGATTAAGAATTACCTCAATTTGTGTTGGATCTACTCTAATTCCATCTACAGAAATGTAATGCTCTAATACCACACCTTCTTTCATCATCATGTGAAATTTTTTGTGGCTTATGCATAACCTGGTAGTGATGCACCATTCTAATACCTTCTCCAGATTAGTCAAGGCTTGATCGAAATCGTCACCATATGGAGTAAAATCATCCATGTAGACTTTGAGCCCTTCGCTAATCACATCACTGAATATGATCAAAATGGCCCTTTGGAATGTAGCTGGAGCATTACAGAGTCCGAAGGGAAATACTTTGTAGGCAAAGGTACCCCAGGGACATGTGAATGTCATTTTATCCTGATCTTCTGGGGTAATCTGGATCTGATTATAGCTGCTGAAACCATCTAGGAAAGAGAAGAATTTCTTCCCTGCCAAGGTATCCAGGACTTGATCGATGAAAGGTAATGGAAAATGATATCTTTGAGTAGCTTTGTTTAGTTCCCTATGATCAATGCAGATTCGCCACTTCCCGTTTTTCTTTGGGACGATGACTAATGGGGAAACCCATCAACTATCTGAGATAGGGTATATAAAATCTGCGTCCAACAGCTTTTGTGGCTCTTCTTTAACAATATCTTTGAGGTGGGGGTTCAGTCTTCTTTGCAGTTGTCAGATAGGTCGGGAGTCTTTCTCAATATAAATGTGGTGTGTGCAGAGTTGTGGATCAATACCTTTCATATCAAAGTACTCCCAGGCAAAATCTTGCTGATATTTAGAGAGAGTTTGGATTAGCTTTTGTTGTTTTTTCTCTTCTAGGTTGGCATTAATGTTCAAAGACTTCCCTAGTGCGATCTCAACATATTTGTTGTTCTGAACATCAATAGTCAGAATTTGTTGTTCCATTAGATCTTCCAGTGGGTCTCCCTGTGCTTCATAGTCTAGAATAGCTTGGAGCATCTGGCATGTTGGGTTACTTACAGCGGTTGGGTTGTTAATAAACCCACTGATTACATCATATTCTAACTGATTTTTGTGCTTGAGGGCTTCTTCCATCGTTAGTGGGGCACACAGAACCTTCTCAGGATATCGTGGTGGTGGCAATTGCGGGTGTACAATCATTGAACTAGGTTTGGCTTGAGGATATAAGATGAGATTCCTTGTAACCCCTCCTCTAGAAATTGTCATTGTAATCGATCGACAGCCTATGTACGCATTAATTGTCACGAGCCATGGTCTTCCCAATATCAATGGATGCCCTTCAAGTCCACTTTTTGGGTTGATGATGAGAAAATATGCGGGATATTCCCAAGAATCAACTGAAATGGCTATATCATGTAGTGTGCCGAGTGGTTTGACCACTGATCGATTGGCCAATTGCAACATAATCAGGGTTGGGTTGAAAGAGTGAAGACCCAGGGCATTGCAGGTTTCCATAGTTAGAATATTGATGGCCTCCCCCAAATCAACTAGGGTATTTGGAAAGGAACAGCCCTGAATCTGCACTGTTACTATGGGGTTCCCCGGATCTACATATTTAACTGGTGTTTCTTTACCCAAAATTAGATCAGATAAGGCTCCCACTACATGAACTGTTGATGATGAATTTTTTATTTTTCTGACGGGCTTCCTCCCACATAGCTCCTTGATTGTATTTGCACAGATCGGTATGTCTTGCAAGGCTTGCAGGAGTGGAATTTTGATGTATAAATTCTTGAGTTCCCCTACAATTTTGAAGTTAGGATAGATGGTGGGTTTCACTATCATCAGTCTTTCAGGGAACTGAGGGGAGGGAATTGCATCCTTATCAAAGTCTTGTGATTTGACTCTGTTCCTCGCTTGCCTGATTTATTTTGTTATTACCACAGTCGAGGGTGTTACTGCTGGTTGTTTTTCATTCCCTTGTTCTTGCGGAATGTCATTTTGTTTGGGAGAGATAATGCACCCCGATCTTAACCGAAGTTCATTGCACCCTACTGAATTGATTCCCCTTCTCTACTTTCCATAATCTAGACGAGCTGAGTTGGTCTGTTATTGGGATTCGGGTGGGGTTGGGCAGGTAATTAAGGGAGCAATTGTGATTGGGGAAATGGGAGTGGAGTTTGTAATGGATTTTGGGTTTGAGAGGTCATCCCCATAGGTTGGTTATTCATCCCCATGGGGCGTTGCCAGTTTTGGTTCCAATTTGGGTTTTGGGCAGTCAAGTTAGGCCATTGTGGAGGGTATTTATTATTTGAATTTTGCCAGGATGAGGTGGTATATTGTGAGTTTGGCCAATTGGAACTTGTAGTTGGTTGATTTTTCTAGTTGGGGTTTGTGGCAGGCTAGTTTTTCCAAGTGGGGATTGCAAGTGGGTATTGTTGGGGCTGCCAATTCTGATTAGTAAATGTTTGGCCCTGCCATGTGCTACCATCATTCTACTATTGACTGTATTGTCCAGGATTATGTTGTTGATTGTGATTTCCAGGAAAGAAAGAGGAACAGTCCTGAAATGTATTATGAGGCCGGGACTGCCACTGACGGCGCTGAGCCATCAAATATAATGGTTTTGTTTCCTCTTTTGACTCTTTGAATACAGCATTCAATCCAGGGAGTGATGGGTAGTCTTCTGTGTCATGATCCTTGGCGCAAATAGCACAGACCCAAACTATATCCAAGGGGCATTCTCTTGGACCGTGTTTCTTCCTGCACTCCTAGTGTATAATCTGACCAATGATGACATGAACCAAATCATCTACCAAGTAAGGGATGTTGCAAAGGAAGACATCAAGAAATAAACCAAGAGACAAGAAGAAATGAAAAATCAAGTCTAGGAATAGTTAGCACAAGTACAATAGCTCTTGGAAGAAGCTAGAATAACACCAGAGAATAGATCGGGTGGACAACCGAACATAATTTCGATAGAGGAAGCACATATTGTCAATATACCTTTGACCAAGCTAGCAACTGAGAACATAACATTATGAATAGAGAAAGATGCAGTCGAGTTCCCAATGCCCAAACTGTAAGAATAGATGAAGACACTAAGACACTTAAACATATTCGTGTCATGAATGCCTATACACATAAATTACAAAGCTTGAAAACAGGAATTTTACATGAAATTAGGCTCCATGCAGATGAAGAAAACTGGGAAATGACCAAAGTAACGAATGAAAGGGCTCAATTTTAGCAACAGTATGCAACTGCACTATAGAAAAAGAGTGAAGTTGAAGGAAAAGTGGAAGGATCAGTGAAGGAAAAGAATGAGGTCGAGGAGAGGGCCAGGAAAACTCTAAATGAAAAGGATGAAGTCGAGATAATGGCGAAAAATACACAGGTGGTTGTCTAGAAGTTGCATAAAGAAATCCCAGAAGTACTGATAGCAGTCAAGGATACTATGGAAGAGTAGGTCTTGAAAATTGGAGAAGTCATCAAAGACTTATGCACAAGGGTTGAGGACCTACAATTGCACAGTACACCAAGAACACCATCAGAGGAAAGAGAAGGTGGAGAGAGAACAACGCTGACAGTCATAGACAACATCAAGAAAGTGGAGGAAGAATGTGCAAAACTCTACGAGGAAAGAATGCAAATTTGGACAGACCTAGTAGAAGATCCATAAATGAAGGTCGTGGAAGAAAAATTAAGGGATGTGCAGGAAAAGGCCTAGAAAGATTCAGAAATCATAAACACCCTTTCACCAGTTGAATGAATGATGACCATTTTGGCACAAAGGCAGTCATACATTGAAGTTGAAAGGATGTGGGATCAGTAGAAGATCCTTCAGTAGCAGTTACTACCACTGCAATAAGAAACATTTAAGGTGATAGGAGAACTAGAAACTATGCAAGGAAAGGTGAAACAAGAAGCACATGAAACAGAAGAAAAACTTACATCACTAACTGCATAGGGTGTAGAAGAAATTGTGGAAACTGAGGTAGCAATAATCAAGGAAGTTGCAAAAGCTAAGGAATCCTACCAAAAGTTTATCCAAGCATGGAGGAGCGAACAACAGGCTTGAGTGGCTCGAGATGAGACACAAGTGAGTATTGCGGGCCTGTTGGGCAGGCATTGTGGAAATAATGTTCATGAAAATCCTAAGTATGGAAGATGTGTGCAGAAGAAGAGGAAGACAAGGAAGAAACGAGAGTGTATAGTTGAGGTGCATTCAAGAGTAAAATGCGCAGTAGGAAGAACAAAGAAAAATAATAGAATAGAATAATAAATCAGGGAATAAAGCAAGAGAATAAAGTGGGTGAAAAGGAAGGATAATAGTTCGTCATGCCAAAAGCATAAAGGCACATAAAAGAAGGAAGACCAGCTATCGAGAAGGAAAAATCAACATGTGGGCATAAAATAAGGAGAAATAGCTCGAGCAAAAAGTTAACTTGATTTGTCATGAATTGTAATCGGGTTTTTGGGATGAGAAAAGTAGGTTTTTTGTAATGTTTCCAAGCCAACTTTTTCGCTTGGGAACACTAGCTAACCACTGAATTATTGTTTGTTTTTTTGTGTATGCAGGTTGGCCTCTTAAATTTCGGCCTTAGGTTTATATTCATATATTCAGCACAATTTATGAAGATATACTCAATACCATGCAATATCTAATCAATACACAAGATATGGAACTCCAAATCATAGATCTGGCCTTTTTATTAAGAAAAGCAAGAACATGATACCATATAGAAGCATATCTGGAATAACATTAGATGGCTCCAAGATAAAATATATGAGCTCCTACAAAATGCTCCCAATAATATCCAATAATCCTCTTGTTGGGCTCTAAAGATGTCCTAAAAACAACCTTAGTTTAACATTAATTTATCAACCCGGAGATTCGTCTTTTATCTCAAGAATGTCGGCAAAGTTTATGCAGGTAGCCTAAAATCATGTAGCTAAACCAAATCTAAGTTTATCAACAATCGAGTTCCTCAAACATTCACCAAAGATTCTAAGAATTAACCGAAATTGAAATCTGATTACTAAGATGCTGTGAAATGGAAAGGAACTAATTAATCTATTGAATTCACTTAACTAAAAAGCAGTAATTGAATCTAACTAAGGACTTGCAAAATTAACTATCAATTATGAATTCTGATTACTGGAAAGGAAATGACAAATTACTCTATCTGCGTAAGGAAACAACAATTATAATCTAATCGGAAGGGACAACTAATGTAACATTGCTGAAAGGAACAACTATTGTAACTTTAACCGAAAGGAACAACTATTGTAACTTTAACCAAAAGGGACAACAATCGTAAATCTAAGGAAAAAGAACAATGCAGATGAAAATGTGAGGAACTGTCAAGCAATAACTTCAGAAATGGAAATCATAATAGCAATCATTGATAACTAATCGAAATGTATGTCTTCTATACGCAATTGATCATAAAATCATTAACACACTTGTGCATTTATCCTTGGCTATTGTAAAAGAAATCTGAATCATAAAAAGGAAATCAAACTTTGAACTGACACAATTACAGAATGAGACAGTAACTCCTTCGAATTGGGCCCTCGGTCTTCAGAATTATTGCTACAAGAAACTCAGAGCACGAAAATGGTAAAAACACTCAAAACTTTCATCGATTCCATGACTAGTAAAACAATTACAAAAACTGTTGTGCAGAACAGTTCTGAATCTAATTACTTGAATGCATTTTTTTCTTCTGTTTTTCTGGATCTATTACCCTCTTATATATTACAATAGTTCGGGTACACCAAGTTATCCTGAGGATCGAAAGATCCTCAGGATTTCTTTACTATTATAAAATTACAATATAGAAAATGTATTATCTTCAAACTGCTTTGCGCCTAAAAAGCCTTCAACCTTTAATAGCTTGCGCATAGCCAAAATCTCTTTGGTTATCTTTGGCAGTTATTTGTCCAATTCTGTAACAAAATCAAACCATTCCAATAGTAAATTAGAATCTATTTAATAAAACTTTAATAACAACCCTAAGAGACATACTAATCATATTCTTTCTTAGCTATCCCTAACTATATAAAGAATCAATCAAAATCATATCATAAACTATGGGAAAAAGGAAGATATTTGTACCTTTTTCATAACCCAACACCTCCAAAGGCTGAATATGATATGAAGGACCAAATACAAAGAGATAGGGTTACGTCCAACCCCCCTAGCTATTGGCACATCCTGCTGGATGGATGAGAAGGCCAAGGTTTCGACCCAGCTGAAGAATACCTCCAAGTGATGCCAAACTCCACCAAAAGATAGATCAAGGAAAGGGGAATCCCTCCCTAAAGTATGAAGCCCAAATGTTGAGTACTTCCCCACCAAAATGTTGAAACCCCAGTCAACATTGTGCCCGCCTAAAACCCAGAAGTGCCAATAATTCGGCCTGGATGAAGGAAGCCTCCAAAACTCCTGAAAATCTCTAAGATGATAGATCAGGCTACCACAAGTCACCTAGATAAGTATCACAATCATATCTGAGGTATAACCCCCTAGATCTAAGAATATTTGAATCACCAATACGTCCTCCTTCTCTCATAGTCTTCCCAGATCTGTAGCTAATAATCTGGTTGAAGTAACTCCTCCAAAATACCTCCAAACTGATGAGAAAGGTCCTGCAAGAAAAACCCAAGTGCTAGAATGTCTCAAGGCTCTCTCACAATGTTGGATCGAACTTCTCCTTATGCAATGGTGCGCCCCTGCTAAAAAACCCTGAATAGTACGGCCCTGCTACCCTCTTGGATCGATGATGGAACCTATGATGAGTGTAGAATGGTGTGGGTGGAGTATTTCATCCCCAAGACCAAGCTTGGAACAAGGTGAGTGGAATCTTTCACCACTGAGTTGTTCTATAGGGTTTGTAATCTCAAAAACCTCAAAATTGTGTGCTCAAGAGCTCAACAAGAAAATACCAAATATCCAACATGAATGAAAGGTGTGCCCTAGCCTTTCCTTTATACTTCCATTCTATTTCCCTGTTGAGTTAGTTTAACCCCTGGGTTCAACTCCTAACTCAACCTCCAGTGTTATAATTCTTCATTGAGTTACTTTTTATCCTTTTCCCCTTTTTCTCAAGTCAACTTCAAAATATAACATTTAGTTAGATGACCTTTCCCCATGATGTATGAGACTATGGTCTAGTGGGGATGTCTAGACCACTAAGTCTTCCCGGATCTCTTCATCAAGAGGTGGAGGACATTACAGTATCCCCTGCTAGAAATTGCTTGTCCACAATCAATTCCA
Source organism: Picea engelmannii (assembly GCA_009831015.1). NCBI lineage: Eukaryota > Viridiplantae > Streptophyta > Pinopsida > Pinales > Pinaceae > Picea > Picea engelmannii. The sequence goes on along the minus strand of WSFP011421845.1, from coordinate 2,170 downwards.
AACTTGTTTCATGTACCACATGTTCATTCTCCCACATGGCATCCTCAATGGGTAAATCTTTTCATTTGATCAGGTATTCTTTGATGCTTCTCTTATGTAGCTTCTTCTCCCGAACCTCCAATATCTCCTCTGGTACTAGAACCAGTTTCCCTTCTTCATCTAGAGGTGGCAGCACCTCTAGTGGGGTGATGTGTTGGTCGATGGCCCTCTTCAGGCAGGACACATGGAAAAGATTGTGTATCCTTCTACCCTGTGGGAGCTCCAGTTCATAAGCTATGGCCTCTACCTTCTTGTTGATCCATTAGGGTCCAAAGAAATGGGGTTGTAGCTTTTTTGCTCCACTTATTTTTATAGAACCCTTCCAGTATGGTTGAAGCCTTAGGTAGACTAAGTCACCAACCTCAAAAGTATGCTATACCCTGTGTTTATCTTCTTGGACCTTCTGTAAATGATCCTTCAACTCCCTAAGGATGTCCTGACTCTATTGTACACAATATTGTACCATTGGGTCTCTGTTGTCACCAAAAGAAATCTCTACAAAAGAGAGTGGGTCATAACTGTACAGCACCCTGAATTGGGTCATGCCTATGGACATATGATGGGTGGTGGTGTAATAGTATTCCCCCAAGTGTAGCCACCTAACCCATGCCTTCTGCTACCCTGCTACGTAGTTCCTGAGATATCCTTCTACCCATTTATTGACTATTTCGGTCTACCCGTTCGTCTGAGGATGATAACTAGTGTTAGGGATCAAAGCCATACCAACCAGCCTGAATAATTCCTACCAAAACAAACTCATAAATCAGTTGTCCATGTCACTAACAATGGTTTTGGGTATCCCATGTAGTATAAAGACCTCTCTGGAAAAAAAATCGGCCACTTGTGTTTCACTGAAGTCTGTAGAAATGGAGAAGAAGTGTGCAAATTTCATCAACCTGTCCACCACTATGAAAATACAGTCCTTACCTTGCGCTCTTGGAAACCCTGTGATGAATTCCATGGAGATGCTCTCCCATTTGTGCTCTGGGATGGGTAAGGGTTGTAGTAGTCATGTTGGGTGAGTGTGCTCGTCCATATTCTCCTGGCAAGTAGTATAGTCCTTGACATGATTCATCACAGCCTCTTTGAGGCCCTTCCATGAGAACCTCTCCCTTACTTGCATGTATGTCTTGTAAATCCCTTGATGCCCTTCCACCGGTGAGTCATGACATGCCTATAATATCTTGGCCTTGAAGGCCGATTCAGGAAACAGAAAGATTCAGCCCTTGTAATAGATCATTCCATTAATGACTCTGAAGTTATCATCCTGTATTTTCACATCCATCACCTAACAAGTGAACTAATTTTTTGAGTATTCTATCACAAGGAGGTCCTTCCAATCAACTGATACATCTCTCATGGCATAAATTGATGGCCTCCTAGATAATGCATCTGCCACCACATTGTTTTTCCCTTTAATGAACTCAATGTCAAAGTCATAGGCCTGTATCTTGCTGACCCATTTTTGTTGCCTTTCATTTAAGTCCTTCTGCTCCAAGAAGTACTTAAGGTTGTTGTGGTCAGATTTCACCACAAATCTATCACCGACCAATTATTGCCTGAATTTGGCCAAGGCACGCATGATCGCCAACATCTCCTTGTCATAGATGGTGTAAAGTAACTCAAGTCCCCTGATTTTTCAGCTCTCATAGGCAAGAGGGTGCCTACTCTACATCAGTACGGACCCAATGCCTTCTCCTAAAGCATCACACTCCAAAGTGAAATGTTGGTCGAAATCTAGTAAGGCCAAAACTATGCATGTGCTCATCACCTTTTTCATCTTGTCGAATGTAAATTAGGCTTCTTCACTCCATTTGAAATCTCCCTTCTTGGTCAAATCGGTCAAAGGTGCACAGAGTTGTGAGAATCCTTTGACGAACTTCCTGTAATAAGTGCAAATGCCTAGAAATCCCCTCAACTCTGTAAGGTTTTTAGGTGTAGGCCACTCCACTATGGCTTGAATCTTCTCTTGATGTACCTGTACTCCTTTAACTCCAATAATGTGCCCCAAGTAGAGGAACTTTGTCATTCCAAACTCACATTTGGACTCCTTGGCATACAATGATTGCTCCTCTATGATAGTCAAGATCTGGTCCACATGTTGAAGGTGATCCTCCCATGTCTTGCTATA
>ML863710.1:4104-22852 GCA_009831015.1 Picea engelmannii | reverse complement strand
TAATTGCTATAAATGTTTCCAATGACTTATAATATGATTATATGTATTACCTTCAACGCAATACTGTAAAAATAGTAATGAGTTAGTAATGACGCACTATCGTAAAATGCTAGTTGGAAGAAATGTTGGATTAAAGTTGGGGTTCTTATTCACCTTGATAGAACTGGTTGTATTTAGTGTCCATTGCTAAAGGGCTTTATTATAATTTTAGTCATTCTAGTTAGCCTACAATTGATGTTACTTATGGTTCAAACCTTGGTGAAGTTCCGACTGGCTTAATAGATTCTATTTAATGTTGGTATGAATGGCGCCTTGAAGTAAAGTAGATGACTACCCTTGCATATTGAATTAAAATAAGATTGATTTCCTTGCGCATGCACTTATGTCGGTTCATGTTGGATTTAGTAACCAAATTCTCTTGCACTGTGGAATTCTTGTGATGTGTGTTGATTCATAGAAGGTTATCGTGCAGTGATCGTCATTAATGATTGTGGATTTGGCGTATTTAGTGTTAGTCTAGATTGTGTTAGCGGGATGTAGACACCTCCATGTTCCTCATAATAGTCACCAGCCCTGAGACCTTAAATGGTTAAAATCGATGGGAACCTGGGCTTGAGCATTGTTTATGTGTCTTGGAGGTCCTAACCATTGTAGGGTAGGATGGGCGAGTAGTCAGTATTTTTATTGGGTCGATTGATTGTTGTTCTTTACTGGCATATCTTGATGTGCGTCTTAGATCCTTATGTTGATACCGCAGTTGCATGTGTCATGATGTGTCGTCATGTGGCGGCGTAGAGTATAATGTCTCGTTACCCTTGTACACACGCACACACAAAAAAATAAATTTTTTCACCTGTTATCAGAGGTTGTCGGCGTAATGAGGAGGAACGTTACATATAGTATCAGAGTGGGTTCGACACGCGACTTGGGATCACTACGGCTTTCGTTGACATTATTTGATTATACTGTTGCTAATTGAGTTGATTGTGTGCATGCAAGTAATCATGGTTGGAGAGCGTTGCGGAGGCAGACGACGGGGTGCTAGGGGAGGAGGTGCGACGCCCCCAGTAGCATCCACGCCAGAGGGGTCTAACCCCCAGGGAGACGAGCAGGTTCTCGGACATGAGAAGATAGCAATTGGTGATGTAGTCGGGATGATGAGATCTTTTCGGCGCATGTCCGAGGAAATGATTAGCCGTTTGGACAGAGATGAGGCCAAGGCGCCAACACCCGTTGAGGTTCCATTACGTGCACCGGCTGTTACTGGTAGCATTCAATGCGAACTCGAGAAGGTCAAATTTCCTGAGTTCTTTGGCGCCCCGGATGACGCAGCCACCGAGGCATGGTTGGAGAACATGGAGATGTGCTTCACACTTTTCGATTATACCTCCAACATGAAGGTCCACATGGCAGTCTTTCAATTGAAGGGGAGCACCCTTCTATGGTGGAAGACGCTCCTACTGCAGCTAAGCATGATCGTCGAAGACGTGTCATGGGAACTGTTCGAGGAACGGTTCCGAGAGAGGTACCTTTCAGAGGAATTCATTGAGCGTCAGCTCAATGAGTTCAATGCCTTATGATAGGGAGGTCGTACGGTGCCCGAGTACGAGGCACATTTTATGGAGCTGCTCCGGTATGCTCTGCACCTTAACACAGAAAAACTTAAGGTCAACCAGTTTGTGTTTGGCCCTAACAGAAGCCTGTGTGCAAAGGTTAGGATTTTGATGCCTCAAACCTTGCACGATGTCATCCAGAAGTCCCTCATAGCAGAGGAGGATCTTATCAGTGGGGGTCAGATTAAGACTCTAGCGAGACCAGCAGGGTAGGTTCCATCTGGAACACAGTAGCACTAGAAACCAGCGAGACATACGTCGGGATATCGTGGCTTCCAGAGGGGATCCACCTTCACTACACCTCGGTGACGGCCGCCTTGGCAGCGGACACCTTATTGGGGACCACAACATCAGCAGCAGTGTCGCCCACAACAACATCAGTTTAGGCCTGTTCGACAGAACAGACCCGGGTTCCAGGTTGGTGGGCCGTCATCATCTACTTCAGGTACCAGGGCTTCTGGGCCGAAGAAGGGGTGTTGGACGTGTAGGGAGCCACACTACCAGTGCGACTATCCTGTAGAGAGGACCAGAGCATACAGATCATCTAGACCCACTACAGTGGGAGATATGGGCAAGGCCCATCGGATTCATGCAGTAGTGAATAACCGCTAGGCAGAGCATCAGTCGATTGTGATCGAGACAACAGGTACTGTCGCTGACCAGACCCTTAGTATTTTGATAGATCTCGGTGCTACCGAGAGTTTCATTTCTGGTGTAGCGCTAAAAAGGATTAAGGTAAAGGCGATCGAACATGACGAATTTAGCTTCGTAGAGATGGCTTCGGGAGCCAAACAAAAGGTTGGAGGAAAGGTTACGGGCTGTGCCCTTAACCTTGGTGAGTTTGTCATAAAGGCCAACTTGTATGTCATGATCTTAGGATCTTGTGATGTCATAATTGGTATGGATTGGTTGGAGTCACGTGAGGCGATACTCAACTATAAGACGAAACAGTTGAGCTTGGTTGATGACGAGGGACAGAGACGTGTGATTGTAGGACGGAACCAGGGAGTTTCCCTGAGGTTCATCTCTTCCTTATAGTTACCGAAGAGTATGCGCAAGGGGTGCAAGCTTTATGCGATCCTTGTGCTAAACGAGAAGGGAGTAGCGGAAGGTATAGAACACCTTCCGGTGGTGAAGGAGTTTACGGATGTATTTCCAGAGGAGTTACCTCGGATGCCGCCAGAAAGAGAATTGGAGTTTACTATAGACCTAAAACTAGGGACCGAACCGATAGCAAGAACGCCTTATCGGATGTCGACCCTGGAGTTACAAGAGTTGAAAATGCAACTGAAGGAGTTGTTGGACCTGGGACTGATACATCCTAGTGTGTCACCGTGGGGTGCACCTGTTATTTTCATACGAAAGAAGGATGGATCGTGGAGGCTTTGCATCTATTCGAACAAATGAAGGGTGCGACGATGTTCTCCAAGATTGATTTGCGATCAGGGTATCACCAGTTATTGATCAAGGAGGATGACGTCCCTAAGACCGCCTTTAAGACTAGATTTGGACATTACGAGTTTATTTTTTTTCCATTTGGACTAACAAATGCCCCAGGAGTATTTATGAGTTTGATGAACGGGGTGTTCCACGAGTACTTTGACAAGTTCGTCCAAGTGTTCATTGAGATATTTTGATTTACTCTCGTATGACAGAGGAGCATAACGAGCACTTGCGCATAGTACTACAGTGTCTGCGAGACCATAAACTGTATGGAAAATTGTCCAAATGCTCTTTTTATCAATCGAAGATTCACTACTTAGGGCATGTCATCTCCGGCGAAGGCATCGCCGTAGATCTAGCCAAGGTTGAGGCTATTATGGAATGGCCTGCACCAATGAATGTCACAGAAGTGCATAGCTTTATGGGTTTAGCAGGATACTATCGACGATTTGTCGAGGGATTTTCGAAGATAGCAAATTTGATCACAGAATTGCAGAAGAAAAACAAGTTTGTTTGGACCAAGAAATGCACGGAAACATTTCGGAGGCTTAAAGAGTTGTTGACAACAACGTTGATACTAAAGGTCCCTGACATGGACGGAGAATTCTTGGTATGCACAGACGGATTCAAGGAAGGTTTAGGCAGAGTCTTGATGCAAGACGAACGAGTGATTGCTTACATTTCGAGGAAACTGAGAAGGCATGAGGAAAACTACACGATGCACGATTTGGAGTTATTAGCCATCGTATATGCCTTGAATGTTTGGAGACACTACCTTGTTGGATGAAAATTTGAACTAAGGACTGATCATTGTGGACTACAACACATTTTTACGCAAAGCGACCTGAACACGTGACAACGGCGTTGGTCGGAATTGCCTAGCGAATATGACTTTGAGATTAGTTACATAAAGGGAACAATGAACTGAGTGGTGGATGCTTTGAGTCGGAGACCACGCATCTTTTCAGTGATGCCTCTTCAGACAAATCTACGTGAGAGGATTCTCACTTTACAGCATGATGATGACTGGTACAAGGAGGTCGAGGCTTTTATCGGACAAAACACAATGATGGTACCACAATATGAGGGATTTTCATTTGATAGCGACGGGCTATCGAGGTTTAAAAGTTGGATTTATGTACCTCCAAATGACGAGGCGAGGATGTTGATCCTGAGCGAGGCTCATAGAGCAGTTTACATGGCTCACCCAGGAGTCACGAAAATGAGGGCAGACCTTAAGCCCTTATTCTTTTGGAAGGGAATGAAGGCCAACATAGTCAACTATGTGGCGAGATGTCTAGAGTGTCAGCAGGTAAAGGATGAACATAGACACCTAGCAGGATTACTTCAACCACATGCCATCCCGGAATCGAAATGGGAGGTTATTTCGATGGATTTTATTGTTTCATTTCCATTGACGGCAAGGAGACATGACTTGATTTTTGTGGTAGTAGACACTCTGATGAAGAGTGCTCACTTTATTCCTGTGCATACAACGTATCAGGCACCTGACATAGCAAGAGTTTTCATCAGTGAGATTGTGAGGATTCATGGTGTGCCTAAGAGAATTATATCCGATCGAGGATCAGTGTTTACTGGACGATTTTGGACGAGTTTCCAAGAGGCCTTGGGAACCCAAATTAACTTTAGTACTGCGTATCACCCAGAGATTGACGAATAAACAGAACGAATGAACCAAACCTTGGAAGACATGTTGCGCATGTACGTGATGGACCAACAAAAGCATTGGGAAGAATTCTTGCCACTAGTAGAGTTCGCTTACAACAACAGTTACCAGAGCACGATTAAGATGACACCTTTCGAGTTTATTTATGGGCGACCATGTCAGACGCCCTTGAGTTGGGATCGGCTTGAGGATAGGGTCCTGGTGGGACCCGAAGCGATCCAAGAAATGGAAGAGAAAATGAAAACCGTAAGACAAAGGATTAAAGAAGCGCATTATCAACAGAAGAGTTATGTCGATGCGCACCGAATCGACCGTATTTACGAGGTCGACGATCGATTCTTCTTGCGGGTTAAACCGCATAAGAGTTCTATCAAGTATGTAAAGGGAGATAAACTCTCACCTAGGTTCGTGGGACCTTTCGAGATTATGGAGAGAAAGGGGTCTATGGCCTATCGACTAGTCTTGCCTGATTCTTTGAGGCATATGCATGATGTTTTTCATGTATCTATTTTGAGACATTATATTAGTGATTCTACGCATTTTATTGACATGAGTTCCTTGCAGGTATCGGACAAGGGAGCGCTCATGGCTAAGTTAGTCTGCATCTTAGATCACCGCATTTGACAGTTACGACGTCGAATGGTAGATCAGGTCAAGGTCTAGTGGGACAATTATAGTCCGCACTCAGCAACCTGGGAGGACGCATATGATATACGCCAGCAATTTCCATTTTTGTTTGATTGATAGACTTATGATACTGTGATACACTTATTTTGGCATTTATACTATGAAACTTCAGGACGAAGTTTAGACCAAGAGGGGGTGTATGTAACATCTCGCTCTGGCGCACTAAGAAAACTTATTCTTTGAGGACACTTGCTCGCAAGTGATCCAGACTATTATGATATTAAAACATTTGTCCTTGATTATGATGCGTTATGGTAGATAACATGATGTTTTACAGCTTTGACATAGACAGGTGTTATTGACTCGGTTTTACTGAGTGTGCAGGGTTTTGGACCTTGAGGATGCAGAGGCATCGATGGAACCCCTTGGACTCCGGATTGAGTCAGGGAGTGTGCTATTTGGGTTGATTTAGTTACTGTTATATTACATTTGATTTGATGATATGATGTGGACATGTTCTGACATGATTGTTGATGATGCAGGCTGACAATAGCTTGCTGACCAGACTCACATATGAAGTAAAGGGGCCACACACGACTACCAGAGAGGTTGAGGGAGAGGTGTGGACAACAGTCCTACCACAACCTACTAACACTCCCGCCGTGGGTCGAACTGTAGGTTAACGATTACCTAGTTCAAGAGGATCCACGATGACGTGAGGTCAAACTATGACAGTCACTCACGATGAATCTAAGGGGCGTGCAATAAAGAGGGGGCCTTATTCCTTAGAAGCCCTTAGTCTCCCACAAGTTTATCTGGTGGAGTATTGACTCCAGGGGTTATTGATGTCTACCAATCAGTCAAGAGGCGAGTGGCACCCTTGGAGCACGTGGTGCATCCTAAAGGGCATGTCGTGCAAAAGAAACACAAGAGGCGAGTGGCACCCTTGGAGCATGTGGTGCATCCTGAAGGGCGCATCGCGCAAAAGAAACAAACAAGGCGAGTGGAACCCTTGGAGCACGTGGTGCGTCTTGAAGGGCATGTCGCATTGATGATGATGAAGGAGCAAACCTAGATGGCCCTAAGACATTTAACACATTAATAAATTCTTAAACAACTTCCCTAATTAAATGTCGCCCAGTTTAGAATCTAAATCCTAAGTCTAAAACTTCTCTAGGGGTAAAATTTTGTCTAACCTTAAGAAAAATACCCTATAAAAATAAAATAAAATAAAATAAAACAAAACAAAAATTAAACTAAAAACCACTTAAGTAATAGTTTTAGTCCTCATAAAATTTTGGGGGTAAAATGAAGAGAGTAAGAATTTAATTAAAATCAGTGGATTTAAAACTGTAAAGAAGAATTTAATTATTTAACTTGTGAAATTGTAAAAGGTATTAAATTATTAATAAAAGGGAAAAGAGGCTAATTTGTGCAACTGCCATTTTGGCTCTAATAAAAAGGGGAAAGAAGGGAATAATGAAATTTAGGAAAGTAAGGAATGGAGGAAACATAATAAAGGAAAGAAGGGAACTTATGGTAAAAAACGAGGTTAACTTAGTAAAGAATCTGCAATAAAGAACCTTCTAAATTGAACTAAATTAGCAACATCATTTTAGGGAAAGTATTTAAACCTGTAAGGGAATCTAGGAACACCTAGGAGTAAATTTAGGAGCAACTCTAGGTGGGTGAGGGAAATGAGACAATTAATAAATTAAAGAAAATAAATTTTGGAGGAAAGTGGGGGATGAATGACAATTGTACGATGGAGAATTTTTAGAAGATTTTCTTTAAAACTTAAATTAAAAGAGATTTAGGGAAAGTTTGGAAGTTCTAAAACTCTATAAAAGAGAGGAAGGAGGAGGAAGTAGGGGATTGGCTGTAAGCATAACGTTACACTGCCGGATTTGTGATTTAACTGATTACTTGTGGGGAGTTGGGATTTCCTAGCTCGGATAGGAGTGGTAGCTCGACCTTGCGAGGCGAGTTGGGAGCTAGATGTACCATTTGGATATTGTGTGGCCCCTTTGCGGCTCGAAGGGCTAAGGGAGAAGTAGAGTACCCCGAGCGTCGGCTGGGAGGTACCGGTGTAGTCTCTACGGTCGGCGAGCAGGATTGCACGAAGCACACAGACGTCACCCGGAGAAGGCGATTAGGCAATGATATGTTTTTCATTTTGCATGATAGAAGGTATTATGACCTTGGCCCTCTCTTAATGTTTTCAACATTTTTATATTGGTTTGTGAGACGAAAACTACTTGGCTTAAATATGCGTGGTTCTGGTTGATGGACTGGTTTTTTTTTGCCCGTGTTGTTGAGGTGCATTGGAAAAAAAAAAAGGAGATATATTTATATATAATACCTATGTCATTTTTTTTATATAGATCAAATTTTCTGTAATGGCGAATTCGTTCTGCCATAGATATATATATATTATCGTTGTTAATGAAATAGTTTGAAAATAATAAATTTGAATTTGGTCTGGCAATGGGTGTATGGGCATTTTCGTTTTGTAAATTTGTTCTGAGAATTCGTTCTGGAAATGAGTGTATTGGCATTCCGTTTTTGTAAAATTTAGTTCTAAGAATTCATTTTGGCGGTGAGTGTATTGGCATTTTCGTTTTGTAAATTGTTCTGAGAATTCGTTCTGGCAATGAGTGCATTGGCATTCTGTTTTTGTAAAATTTAGTTCTGACAATTCGTTCTGGCAGTGAGTGTATTGGAATTTTCATTTTGTAAATTGTTCTGAGAATTCGTTCTGGCAATGAGTGTATCGACATTCTGTTTTTGTAAAATTTAGTTCTGAGAATTCGTTCTAGCAGTGAGTGTATTGGAATTTTCGTTTTGTAAAATTCGTTCTGAGAATTCGTTCTGGCAATGAGTGTATTGGCATTTTAGTTTTGTAAAATTAGTTCTGAGAATTCATTCTGGCAATGAGTGTATTGGCATTCCGTTTTAGTAAAATTTAGTTTTGAGAATTCGTTCTGGCAGTGAGTGTATTGGCATTTTCGTTTTGTAAAAGTTGACCTCGACTGCTGTAATTGCCCACAAAATGTTTTCCTTTAAGAATGTTTTCAGAGCTTGCTGTATTTACCTTGATTTTTTCCATAGAATGCTGACTGATTTCCCTAGCTAGAATGACCACGATTTGCCTTCAGGCGGATGCTGCGTTCTAATTGTTCCATGTTGGCTGTGTTCTAATTGTTCTAACTGTTCTATGTTGGCTACGTTCTAATTGTTCTATGTTGGGTGCATTCTAATTTTTCTAATTGTTCTATGTTGGCTGCGTTATAATTGTTCTATGTTGGCTCCATTCTAATTGTTCTAATTATTATTATTAAAATGTCTTAATTGTTCTAATTTATTATTACAAATATAGCTTTATGATACAAGAAAGAAAATTTAGGTAAATATATATATATATATATATATATATATATATATATATATATATATATATATATATATATATATATATATCTAAACCCTCTTGTCAAAGTAAAATGACCGTATATCTTATTTCTTTTATTGATTGAATTTCGTTGTATTGAAATGTGTTACAACCAATGGAAACATATTACAGTAAGTATATGTTGTCGAAAGTACATTGAAGTGCCTTAATATAGATAACATGGTCATTTGCTATATTCATGGTTATATTATTGTCTTGATTATTTTCTTTATTAATGGTCAATATCTTATAAATTGGTTAAATGAATTACCCTTAAGGCATACTGTAATAGTATAGTGGGGAATTAATGAGATATTATGTTTCACTAAGGCCCTTGCCTTATGGTAGGTAACATGGTTGTTTGCGATATCAAATGGTTATATTATTGTTTTGTTCACTACTTTAATTGCTATAAATGTTTCCAATGACTTATAATTTGATTATATGTATTACCTTCAACGCAATACTATAAAAATAGTAATGAGTTAGTAATGACGCACTATCGTAAAATGCTAGTTGGAAGAAATGTTGGATTAAAGTTGGGGTGCTTATTCACCTTGATAGAACTGGTTGTATTTAGTGTCCATTGCTAAAGGGCTTAATTATAATTTTATTCATTCTAGTTATCCTGCAATTGATGTTACTTATGGTTCAAACCTTGGCGAAGTTATGACTGGCTTAATAGATTCTATTTAATGTTGGTATGAATGGCGCCTTGAAGTAAAGTAGATGACTACCCTTGCATATTGAATTAAAATAAGATTGATTTTCTTGCGCATGCAATTATGTCGGTTCATGTTGGATTTAGTAACCAAATTCTCTTGCACTGTGGAATTCTTGTGATGTGTGTTGATTCATACAAGGTTATCGCCGAGTGATCGTCATTAATGATTGTGGATTTGGCATATTTAGTGTTAGTCTAGATTGTGTTAGCGGGATGTAGACACATCCATGTTCGTCAGAAAAGTCGCCAGCCCTGAGACCTTAAATGGTTAAAATCGATGGGAACCTGGGCTTGAGCGTTGCTTATGTGTCTTGGAGGTCCTAACCATTGCAGGGTAGGACGAGCGGGTAGTCAGTCTTTTTATTGGGTCGGTTGATTGTTGTTCTTTACTGGTAGATGTTGATGTGCATCTTAGATCCTTATGTTGATACCATAGTTGCATGCATCATGATGCGTCGTCATGTGGTGGCGCAGAGTATAATGTCTAGTTTCTCTTGTACACACGCACACACAAAAAAATAAAAATTTTCACTTATTATCAGAGGTTGTCGGCATAACGAGGAGGAACGTTACATAGAGGGAATGTTTCTATCTCTATTTTTAAAAATAGGAATAATGAACCTTTGTGTCCATGGTTTAGGGAAGCCCTTATTGAAGGCTAAATTGAAGAGCTTGTGTATGTGAGGGATAAGGATAGGCCCTCCGATTTAAAAAATTTCAGCTTGGTAGCCTTCAATGTCCTTAGCTTTCCCATTTGCAAGATGTTACACATTATTTTCATCACCCCTATGACCATTAATGATGTAAACCTATCCTTTTTCCTTATAAGGATCAACGGCCCGAATTCTTGAAGAAAGAAGGGAGAAGAACTTTATCTGAGAGAAGAAGTTATCTTTTCCTTTGTAAAAACCCTATTAAAGAGGATCGCCACACCCTACCTAATGTTAGGGGTGCGACGATCCCACATCATCTCTTGCTGTAGTAAAATTGGCCTACAATGTCATCACACTCTGCTCAGTTATAGGGGTGCGATGATATTCATACGTGAAAAAATGAGCATCTTCTCGATGCTTATAGAAGGAGAATCTTCTCTGGTGAGGTGGCCTCCAATTGGTTTGAATCTGAGTCACATACTTGATCTTTTGGGATCATCCTAACCTCCTCACCCTATCCTTTTCATCCTATAAAAGGAGAGGAGTTTTCATGGGGAAGGTTAGTTGTTTTGTAGCTTGGGAAATTAGCTTGGGAAAAGTTAGTTGGATAGATTTTGGTGTGAGCTTGAGTAATTTTTGTAGCTTTAGGATTTTATTTGTCAAGATAGATTGTTGGTATCAGAATTTGTGGAGAAAGAAGTGTGTGGGAAGCAAGGAACTATTGGAAGGGACCTTCCAACATCAAGGCATCGGTTGTATTCTCCTTTTTATAATTCTAATACAACAATATATTTCTTTCTTATAAAATTGTTCTTATTTTATTGTATGACTCCTTGATTACATACATAGGTTTTGTTGAGTATACGTTGTTGCTTTCACTTCGTTGTTTTGTGTCTTTTTATAGGTTCAACATCCCATAATCCTTGGAATGGAGCGAGGATGATGCTAGTGAGGACGAACGACATTTAAAAGGTATGTCATTTATATCTTGCCAGTTAGTATGCTTGATAGTTAAAACTTAGGGAAAGTTTTTTATTCTCTCTTGTTTTGTTCTAGTTTCGGGGTGAAACTAGGGAGGTATGTTTGTGTCCGCACTTACTGATTTGTTCGATAAAATATTCTTCTTTAGAAGAAAAATAAACAAGGGTCCAAACTTCCAACCAATGCTAGACATGTTGGAAACCAACCAACTACTGATGATCGTGTTGGGAGTGTTGATACTCCCAAGACAACTCAAAAACGTAGGCCCAAGTACCCTTGCAGGATTTGTAAGGGTATCCATCCTCATAAGGATTTCCTTGGTCTATCCAAGGTTATAGAAGCATGCTCTACGCACCCTCGCCAACCCATGTCATCAGCCTCTAAACAACATGATGTTGACCTCTCGTCAACTAGTCAGGATACCATTGGGAAAAGTAGAGTCAAGTTCCCATGTAGGTTATCTAGAGGGATTCATCAAGCTCACCTTTTCCCTCGTATGGACGAAGCCTTGAAATTACTGGAAGACATGACTATTTCCCAACCTCAAATTCCAACTTCTTATCGCAAGTATACTCTCGACCCATCTGTAGTTGATGGAATGATCAATCCAATCCCTTAGTCGGTCGGTTCGGTTGATCATGTAGTCAATATGGTCATGTCCTTAGTTGTACCAGTTGATAAATTGGTCGATTCAATCCCATCTTCGATCTATCCTACTCTCCTATTAGAAAGTTTCACCCAAGCGGTCGATCCATTTCCACCTGTCAACCCCATTCTCCCCTTGGAGAATGAAACCCAAGTGATCGATCTGATCTCATATTTGATCGATCCTACTCTCCCGCTAGAGAGTAAACCCCATACTTCCCATGTTTTTCTTGTTGATACAAATTCTACTGTGCTAGGGGGAATTCCTCCTTCTCCCGTGAAACCCCCTCCAAGTAATGAGTCCCTCCTTTTTTATTGGGGTGCGCTAACTGGAACTCCTCTTCCCTCTCACATTCGTTTCAAGATTATAGTACAAGTTTGTGGTCGGGACATTCCTCAGACGATAATAGACGAAGGTGCGTCAATTAGTATTTTTTCCTCTATTGCTTGGCAAGATTTGGTTTTTCCTCTTCTTGTGTCGGTTACACAGAATATGTTATCTTTTAACAAAAGAACCAGTCAACCTTTAGGGACCCTTCACCAGTTTCCCGTAACTTTGGGAGGGAAAACTATCATTATTGATGTCATGGTAGTCCATCATCCCTTGGATTTTGATTTACTCCTTGGGAGAGATTATGTCTATGCCATGAAAGCTATCATGTCCACTTTTTTTCGTGTGATATATTTCCCTTGTGATGGAAGAATTGTGGCTATTGATCAAATTTCATTCATTGGTCCTGACCTGACCATAAACTCAATGACCTCCCTAAATGGTTATTATATGTAGATGGTATCTCCCCCGCCACAAGTCAATTATGTGGCATTGTCTCCCATGCCTTCAACTTCCGATGAAGATGAGCCTCTCACTGTAAGCTCAATCTTCTATGACTTAGATCTGGTAGTTGACATGGTAATCTCTTTGGTAGGGCTATTGGAGCCTGATATCCTTACCCCTATCGCTACCCTCGACATGTGTTCCTTCCAGAGTGTGTTTCTTCCATCGAGTGAAGATCTCTTGGAGGCCATGACCGATTTTTGTCCCTTGACATGGTGTCCTTCCAGATAACTATCCTCTTTGAATCCGTGATCAAGAAGAGAGTCTTTGAGCATGCTTTTCTGATTTCAAGCTCATTAAAAAATTAAACCAGCGTTGAGAATGGTTTTCTGATTTCAAGCACATTAAAAAATGAAACCATCTTTGAGCATGGTTTTCTGATTTTAATATCATTAAAAAATGAAACCATCTTTGAGAATGGTTTTCTGATTTCAAGCTCATTAAAAAATGAAACCAACTGCAAGGATAGTTTTAGCGTCTCTATAGCAACCTCGTTAAAAAATGAAATAGATCTTACGGGCATATTTCCTATTTTTTTTTTCATCTCGCTAAAAATGATACAGAGGTCTAGGGATTGAACCTGGATTATCGAGCATAGTTGTTTTCCTATGTCAAGCTCATTAAAAAATAAAACAACGTGTCTCAAGCATAGTTCTTGTTCCTATGTCAAGATCGTTAAAAAATGAAATAGTTTTCCCCCTCTTCGATTGAGTCAAGTACTTCGTTACATATAGTATTTGAAGATTATTTTCATTCGCATCTGTTGTTGGATGAAAGGAAGCTTGGGGGGAAATGATTTCATCCTCTGGACTTCATGTTGAAGTTAAAGCCACTAGTTTCTTAAACTGGGGGTTAAGTACCAACCATCCCTAAATTATGCATTGGGAAACCTCAAGCATAGTTTCCTCTAGTTCAATCTTGTCTAAAATTGAAACCACCTACCTCAAGCATAGTTTCCTCTGGTTCAATATTGTGTAAAAATGAAACTAGGTCCAAGCATAGTTTTTTTTAGTTTTAATCTTGTGTAAAAATAAAATCTATCCCAAGCTTAGTTTTTTTTTTTTTTTTAAGCTTGCGTAAAAATGAAAACAATCCCGAGCTTAGTATTTGTTCTTTATCATGCTCGTAAATAAACGAGAATGCAACCGAGTATACTTTTATCACTTATTTGGACTCGTAAAGGTTATTCGAAAAAGGAACCCCCTAGAGTTCCCTAGAGTTCCCTTTAAGCTCTTTCAAGACTCTCTAAACATGAAAAGATTGTCGACCAATCTTGTTCTTTTCACACTCGTTAAATTATTCGAAGAAAACATCTATTGAGTGGTATTTTATCTCTTTTTCGGTCTCATCATACTAGCTTACGAAAAAATGACATTTTGGAGTTTTCTTTAAGTGTTTTTCATACTCTCTAAATATGAAAAACCCCTGATTTTTTTTTTCTTAGACTCGTAAAACAAACATCGAAAGGCCCATATGGGACCGAACCACTCCTTAGGGTTCGTTAAACATACTCCAGGGGACTCATCTGAAGGATGAGATTACAGTTTAAGCATATGTTATCCTCCTCAAGCTTGTGTAAAATTAAAGAGGTACTTGCCAGAAATGGTGGGGGAAATTTTGGGAAAGAAATGTATCTAAACTTGTATTCTATGGAAGATTCTCTTTTGAAAATGACACCCTTTCACTCACTTTGTGTCTAGGTTGGAAAATTTTCTTGTTTCTTGATCATACTCCTTTATAATATTACAAATTGGTCTGTGATCTCCTTTATTGATTCAATGTTTCTAAGACAGTTGTCGTGTCGTCAATATGTTCAAAGAGAAGTTCAACCCAGAAATCCTTCTATTGTGTCGACCATTTCTGCAGTCCTTGAGCCTTCTATTGTGTGATGGGTTGACCATCCCTAAGTCATTCCCGAATCACTTGTTACTCTGATCTACCTCAAATATGTTTACCTGTTTTGTGTCATTGATGGAGGATACATTAAGGCCTTCCTGTGACGAGTCTTTTCCGGTCGACTTCAAATCATTATCCAGGAATTAGACTTAGAAACTAATTGGTACCTTGGAACTTGCATGCCTCAATGATAGGTTTTTTCACTTTTGTTAGTGGGTTTTCATCATTGACCCCTCATCAGGATATTTTGCTGAGTGTTCGACTTTAACTCACAAATTCGCACCCGTTGGATTGTACCAGTGTACCTTGGGAGTCATTGACATTAATGGTGATTTATCTCGTACTTGTTAATGGTATACACTAATGACTCGTTATCAAGTGGTTTCTACCATGTTCGACTACAACACATGTATTCACATGGTTAGATTTGTACTATAGAGTGGTGTAGATGAAGACCCTGGATATTTTCTGATATATTCAAGTTGCATTGGAGTATATTCATATTATATTGCTGCATAGATCCATAATGTATGTCTCATGGCTATGTTCAAATTTGAGTCTTTAAGACATAGATCCATAGTGTACTTTCGGTGGCTATGTTCAGATATGAGCCATAATGGCATGGATCCACAGTGTATGTTTGGTGGCCATGACGTGTCTTACTTGACATGGATCTTTGCATGTCGGCATTTATGCTTTGATTCAATTGTATTCTGAGTATGGGAATGCCTACCTCAGTGATGAAGATATTATTGTACTATATTTCCTTGTTTGTTAGCAGGTTTCCGACCGATGTGTTCCTTGTTCCCTACACACACTCGACAAAGTATTTCAGCTATCACTTTGTTTTAACCTCATACTTTGAGGGTCTCTCTGTTACACATTATTTTTCAACACACCTATGACCATTAATGATGTAAACCTATCCTTTGTCTTTAGAAGGATCAGTGGCCTGAATTCCTGAAGAAAGAAGGGAGAAGAACTTTGCTTGAGAGAAGAAGTTGTCTTTTCCTTTGTAAAAACCCTATTAAAGAGGATCGTTGCACCCTACGTAATGTTAGGGGTGTAATGATCCCATATCGTCACTTGTTGTACTAAACTTGGCCTACGACATCATCTCACTCTGCTCAGTTATAGGGGTGTGACGATTTTCGTACGTGGAAAAACAAGAATCTTCTCGATGCTTCTAGAAGGAGAAGCTTCTTTGGTGAGGTGGAATCCGATCAGTTTGGATCTGAGTCACATCCCAGATCTCTTTGAATCATCCTAACCTCCTCACCCTATCCTTTTCATCCTATAAAAGGAGAGGAGTTCTCATGGGGAAAGTTAGTTGTTTTGTAGCTTGGGAAAAGTTAGTTGGCTAGCTTTTGGTGTGAGCTTGAGTAATTTTTGTATCTTTGGGGTTTGCTTTGTCAAGATAGATTGTTGGTATCAGAATATGTGGAGAAAGAAGTGTGTGGGAAGCAAGGAACTGTTGGAAGGGACCTTACAACATCAAGGCATCAGTTGTATTATCCTTTTCATATTTCTAATACAAAAATATATTTCTTTCCCATAAAATTGTGTTTATTTTATTGTATGACTCCTTGATCACATACATAGGTTTTGTTGAGTATATGTTGTTTCTTTCACTTCGTTGGCTTATGTATTTCTAAAGGTTCAACATCCCATAAGCCTTGTAATGGAGCAAGGATGACGCTAGTGAGGACGAACGGCATTTAAAAGGTATGTCATTTATCTCTTGCTAGTTAGTATGTTTGATAGTTAAAACTTGGGGAAATTTTTATATTTTGTCTTGTTTTGTTCTAGTTTTTGGATGAAGCTAGGATGATCTGTTTGTGTCCACACTTACTGATTTGTCTAATAACACAAGCCTCTTAATCCCAAACTCTATGTCATCTACAAAAAAAATTGCATCCTTTGTAGGGACAATAGAAATGGTGTCCATGGAATTAGGGGACTGGTAAATAATTTTAAGCTAGGAATTATAGTCCCTTAAGAGAATCCTATTATTTTATTTAGTATTGTGGTTTACAATTTGACTCGATAACTTCTTAGGATCCATCTTATATAGTTGTGAAATTTTTTGTTGCCTATTATTGATATAGTACATTTTTTTCCTTTTAATTAAGGATTTGTACATATTGATCTTATCGAGTTTTAAGGACTCATTAGAATCATCCCTAATGTCCTTCCTAGCAATTTAACATTCTTTATCATGCTAAGGGTTGGTCGATCCATTCTTCTTTTTACAGGACACCTCAAAAGAGAACTTGTTAATAGAAGTGGAATGGGTAGTTGTAAAATTATGATAGAGTTTTTCAATGTTGTCCTTATAATTTAGGACATTTAATTTACTATTTAAATCCTTTAAGAAAAGGTCAATTTTACTTTTATCAAAGCACAAATTCCTTTGATTATCATAATTATCTTCAATGAAGCTCTTGTGCATGGAAAAATTTAGAGTTAGGGTTAAAGGTTTATGATTAGAATCGGGCTCATGGTCAATTAAAAGGTCAACAATTTCTATTTGGTTGAAAACATGGATATCAAATATCACATAATATACGACACTACTACCTATCCCACAAATAGAAGTCATCTGGTTGGATTTTGGCCACTCATTACTCCATTGCAAATTATTAAGTCTTGAGAGGCGCATAGCTTAACCAACTCAGTACCAAACAAATTCTCAATTAGGTCTTCAAAGATTCTTTTGTAGCTATTAGATAAAACAAGGTCCTCATCTAGCCATAAAGTATTATGGTTGGAATTAGTACTGAAAAGAGTAGCTTGTTTAGTTGCATTCCTAGCATTAAAGTCTCCTAGCAGGAGGATATTACCTTCATTCTTCAAACTATAAATATCTTGGTCTAAATTATTATAGGGACAATTGTTATCTAGATTGTTTTTCTTATAAAAAGTAGAATTAATAGGTGCAAAATAACAAATTTCTCTATACATCTTCTTAGCATTGGTGTGTGAAATTTCTATCCAAATGTATTGATTGAGAGGATCAATCTTATGAAGTTAAATGCAAGGAGAAGTGCTCTTTCTAATATAACAAGCTATGCCTCCTATCCCTCTACGCTGGGATTTTTTGTTCCATGTCAACCACAAGACAAATCCTTCTATGTTAGGGACCTTAGACTCCTCATGCTCCCAAGTTTCAACTAGAAAAATAATATCAATATCACTCGGGATCCAACTTATCATAGGAACTTTGTGGTATGGAAATCCACGACATATCCAAAAAAGGATTATGAATGTTCCAAATTCCTATTTATTATTATCAATTCGGTCTCTATCCCTAACAATAGCTTTTCAATTTCTAATTATTTCCCATTTTCCTTCTTTCCCTGCTTCTTTTAACTTTTGAACTTCCTTTCTTAATTCAACTTGGTCTTTGGGAATGAGGTCTTCATTTATAAATATTACCCTTTTAAGCTTGGATATTTATTGAGTATGCCATATTTATGGTCATTACAACTTACTTTGACCATGATCAACCTATTTTTGTGGTGAATTATTTTTCCTAGCCTATTTTTGTGGTGAATTATTTTTCCTAGACTCTTTGCTTTTGATGTAAGTTGTATCTATTTGTGATTTATTATTTAATTCTTCTTTTACTATGGATATCTTATCCTCCTCTTGTTGTTCTTTTATACCAAAAATTATGAGAGGTCCAATTAGATTAGCTTATTCATTTTCTCTTTGATGAATTTGATATACAATTTGTTTTCCATATTATTGAGAATTAAATTGTTAATTAATTTTTCTTCTAACTCTTTAATTCTATCTCTCAAATTGATTTAGAAATAAAAATTTAGTCTCATTAACATTAAAATGTGTTTACATGTAAATAACTTAAATCATTTAGTTTGAAATGGTAAAAAATAATATAAAACTTAAAAAACATGTTAAAATGCTCAAAAGTGCTATCATCTCTAAATCAAGAGAAACCGATAAAAACTAAATCAAAGGGGAGAACGATCCTTAAAATATGAATAAAGTTTGATAAAATAGCTCGTTTTACTTTGTCACCTTAAAGGAGAGGGTTTGAAACAATTATTAACATTAAAAGATTTACAAGGAAATAATTGACTTAAATAATTTATTTGAAATGGTGAAAAAATAAATTAAACTTAACAATACGTTAAAACTACCATCTTAAAAGAAATGAATAAAAACTA
>ML863708.1:22953-46833 GCA_009831015.1 Picea engelmannii | reverse complement strand
ACGGGGGTTCTGTGGTTCCCCTATGATGTCAGACTAGTTGTGTGAATGTGTTCCCAAAGTGGTGAGAGAAATATAGAAACAAGAGTCTTTGCTGTGACTGTTTACACAATATATATATCAAAGTCAAACTGTAATCAGATGTGCATCATACATAAATGAGAAAAAAACATATATGTGGGTAAGAGGGTTTTGTCCACGTGGGGGAATCAAAAGAAAACAAATACTCGTGTTCTAGAAGACGTAACGTCCTTCCTCTCAAATAGCACTGGACCTTCCAATAGTACTCAACAGTGGGGTCTGAAGTCACTGGAAGAGAAACTAGTGAAGGATGAAACAATTGGTTATAATGAGGGGTAGAGGGGGCATATCCCGAAAGAGCTGGTGATACTTCCCAATAGCCACACAAAATCCAATCAAGGTGCAATTGCAGTCCACAATCGCCACCTCGGTAGATGTCCTAAAATTGGTCACTAGGTACCTCGGTCACAGTGCGGCATTTAGATTTTCGGCCTAAGAAATGGGTCACGGGCTGGATCCCGTCCAAGAGGTGGGTGCCTCAAGGGGGGACGCACAGAACAACCGGACCTCGACCTTCAACCCTTCATGGGTATCTCCCTGCCTTATGGTGATTGGAACACTGGACTTGGAGGATTTTGAAGCTCCCTATTTGACAACCTCTATGTTTTATCAATGTGAGAACCAAATAATGGGGAGTTGTTTGGATGCCTATCCCCGAAATCCTACCTAGACTAAAATTTTCTTTTGGCACCTCCTGTGGAGGAAAACTTAGTGAGTTTTTTAGAAAGATTTTAGATGATGTTGTTTTCTGAGGCTGGGGGTGAAAACCCACCTCGTTTGATTTAAAAGTGGGAGTGGATAGTCCTCTCAAGAAAAGATGGGGTTTTTTCGGAATCCCTTTGGAGGAAACCTACTTAGACCTCCACGTTTCGAGAAGAGGCTATGTGAGTGCGAAGTGACTTTTGTGTGTGAGTGAAAGTGTGCCAAATTTTAGTTAATTAGATGTCACCTTGCTGCGTGTGGACATCGCTTGGTCCTTACAAGAGTTTGATTACCTAATTAGCTAGATGTCATTGGTACAACCATGTGGAATTTTAAAAGCCCTAGGAAACTAGCATGTGGACATGTGGTTCCGTTACTATCCTTTAACTTCCTATGTGTGAGTTAATCTATAAAATGCATGAAACTATCCTAGATTGAACATGTGGGCATGTCTGGGCCTATTACAACCTTTAAACTCTCCTAGTTTTTTGATCTAAGAAAGCAAAATTCCAACCACTATTATATCTTTGTGACATGTGGGCATGTATGGGCCCGTTACAAATTTAAAATGTGTTTGAAAAAATGAAACTAAGAGGGGTCCCAAAAGGGACTTTGTCCTCTCCTAAAGGTTTTTGAATTTTGTTAAGGGAGATGAGATTGTTTTCACAATCTTTTTCTGATTCTCAAGATCGCTTGGAGGCGCAAGAGAAGAGCATACTCAAGGATTGTTACTTCAAATTCTAGTCCCAAATGTGAGTTACATGTGATTAAGTATGATTGTCCAACTTAGATTTATTAGTCAAAACAAGCCATCCACGTGGCTAAAAGCAAATAAGGGAAATTGATTTTTATCCACCTAAGTGCCTATGTTTGTTCAACTATCCCCTTTATAAGGTGAGGGGTCTAAGTGTGGTGCAGTATTTAGAGCATGCATAACATCATTCTTAAGAAGGAAAATGACTTTCCCCACATCCCAAGACCTTACAATGTGAAATTTTGTTCAAAATGTGTGGCCCTTAGTGTAGACAGGTGCGCACAGAGCATCGGCGCGTGAACATAGTAGAGAGAGAAAGCGCATGCGTGCAGAGATAAACTGTAATAAATGCGCATGCACGCCCGATGCGCGTCTGTGGGATGAAATACCCGCGCGCCTGTGACAAATGACCGAGAGATAAAATCTGGATGGATTTCTCTCAATTCTCCCTTGAATTGGATGGTTAGCAAGTCAGTAGAGGCCGGTTTGTGCACCTGCAAGTTAAAGAAACTAAAAGGAAAGAAAAAATAAACCCAAATGAGGGAGGAATTGATACCTTCATCCCCAGTATGGTCGCCAATCTGTTTGCACCCTATTCGTCACCTTGTGAGAAAATAAGAGGTGCTTACATGCCCAGTTGGGTCTTGCTGAGCATGACAACTGTAGAGGAAAGGGTTAGAGAAAACAAAACAAAACTATAAGCAAGAATTAAATTAAAACAAACTAAAACTATGAGCATATGGATAAAGAAATAACAAAGACAACAAGACCAATATCACCAATGTTTTTAGGCTGATCAATTGATGAAATCAAAGAACAATGAAGAAAGGGGACTATGAGTCCCTTCTTCCTCCAAAGGAAGGCTCTTGTGCCCTCACAAAATTGCTCTCCTTACAATAAGAAAATGAGAATGATGGTGAAAGAACTCCAAGCACATCCACTCAATGGAGGGGTGGATAGCTCAATGAAATGGTGCTAATGTGTTATTTCCAAGGGGTGAGTCCTTAAAATAATCTAAGCAGCATAACATTACATGAAATTCCTTGAGAAAATGATGTTTCTTCATGGATTTTTATAGCATAGCATTGGGTGATTATGTAACTCCTTTGAAGTGTGAAAAGGGGCTCTTTAGGGCTTCATTAGGTCTTTGACCAGCCTACCATGTGGATTCGGCTCAGATTTGAGGGTCAAATCGGCTTGGGAGCTGATCCACTAGTGGTTGGGAGGCCGACCAATTCAATAAATGCGTCATTTAGTAGGTGCGCGGGTTTTTGCACTAACAGCCGCGCATCGTGCGCGTATGCACGCATGGTACGTTTCTCTTCCGCGCATGTGCGCACACACCAAACTTTTGTAAAGCGCCCTTTAATTTTTGGTTACTTTGTATAGTTTTTGACCTTTTTTCAATGTTGTGAAATTAATTCAGTGCCATGAATGACTTCATTACTGTTTGACGATGCTGAGTTCTTGTCACCATGTGCAGACGGAATTTTAGTGATAACACCCTCCTATTTTAAATTCAACTAAACATTGTTTAGTGACATTTACCTAATGTCCTTTTTGTAGCCATGAAACTCTGTATGGGCTTGGATGTTCAATATTCTTTAGCTCCAGATTTTCTACCATCTCTGTAGAAATGAGATTATCTGTGCTACCACTGTCCACAATGACCTTGCATACCCTGTCCTTGGTTTTGCAAGCAGTCCGAAAAAGATTGTTTCTTTGCACTGGATTCTCCACCTCCTTCTCTGGCGTTAAGAGAACCTTTCGCATCATCAACAATCTTCCACCTTCAGCATCCTCTGCCTCAACATTTCGCTTTTGTTCTTTGGCGATGTGAGTTTCACCACCTTCTTTCTTTTTATCTGGACACTCATAGGATTTGTGTCCATTCTTTCCACATGTGAAGCATTTTACCACTCCACCTCTTCCTCTTCCTCTACCTCTAGCATGAGGAAAAATGTTTGCGTCAACATACTGACCTTTCTGTTCGGTATGCTACCCTCTCTATGAACTTCCACCTCTCTCAGTTTGCGTTTGAGGTTTCTTCCAGTCCTCTTTTGGTTTTTGGTTCCTATCCTGGGAAACTGATTTGCCTCTGGCTTGACTTCTACCTTGGCCTCTTTGACCCTGCTTTCGGCTCGGCTTCTCTTCAAATTTTAGAGCCATATGATAAGAATATTCCACCGTTCGGATGGTCATCATGCTCATATCATCCCGAATGTCGTATCTCAGACCATTCATGTAACTGACAACCTTTTCATCATCACTTTCGCGATGACCTACCCTGATGTTTAGCCTATAAAATTCTTCAGTGTACTCCTTCACTATCATCAGTTTCTATCTCAAATTTTGCATTCTTCGAAACAGAGTAATCTGGTAATCCCTGGGAAGGAATTTCTCCTTCATCTTCGCAATCATCCTATCCCAACTCTTGATTTTCTGCTTACCTTGGCAGCGTCTGTCAGCTTGCAGTTCATCCCACTACAATGTTGCATGTCCTTTAAGTCTTGTGACAACATGTTTGACCTTCTTGTCTTCTTCGACATCTTCATAGTCAAAATATGTGTCCAGAGCTCTAATCCAGTCTAGAAGCTCTTCATCATCCAAGTTTCCCTCATAAACTGGAATTTCCATTTTGGCCCTTGCACCCATTCTTGCAATACCTCTAAGAAGACATTCATTTGCTGCATCTTCTGCTATGACCTCTTCTTTGTCATGTCCAGCTTTAATTTCACTTTCAAAATCACTAACATCCCCAGCACCGGCTGTGTGCCTCTATGTTGTCTCCATGTCCTCAAGTCTGGAGCGTAGGTCACACATCTCTCTCTCCATGGCTGGATCAAGCATCTGCCTACCCCTTCTTCTCGACATTTCCCTATCCTCTAGCGGATCAGGTGTTTTCCTGTCCCTTCTTCTCGATGACATGGTGAATCTTTCTTTTCCCTACTACAGAAAGCAAAGAAACCTTTCTGGGCTTTGATACCAAATGATGCAGACCTATTGATCCTCGGGCCAATATCCACTCACAAGATCATTTTATATTCCCTTGAGCTGGATCAGATCTTTTGATTCTCACTGTAATCTGTAAATTTATCGAATCACAGGTCCTTTTCAACAACTTTCAATCTCATGAGTTCATGAGTCGTGACTCCAGACTCTTCCTTCTCAAAATATGTGATACCCAAAATCATGAAATGATTAAGGCTCCTTCTCCATCAGCACCTTCCCTGCTCGACCGCCGGCTAGGCTAAGCACTATCACCTCTCACCTTTTGCGCCTTCACGAGTTCAAAGGTCCAAATATTGCACCTTTCTTTCCCGAACCCCTGAGAGACGATATTTGAATTTTCTCCTCTCGTTCTCGCCACTCGCGACTTCGCGGGTTGAAGGCTCGAGCTTCCATTCCCTTATCTCCCGAGTCCCTGAGATGCGAGGGGTCAACGGGATGTTGACACCTCCAGATGTGTGATGTGTGTCCATTGGTCCACTCCTTGGACCCACCTTGTGGCTCTTCCATGTGTCTCTTATGTGCTACCTCGGCACTTTGCGACTTCACTTCTTGCACCTTCGGGACTTTCGGGACAAAAGTCTCGACCTCTTATCCTCTGATATGCCGAAACGGTGAAATTTCGACACATCTTCTTCACGGGTCCCATGCAGAACTTCCTGCCTTTTTCGAAGTTTCAGACCTCATGACTTCGCGAGTCTTAATGCTAATTCTTCATCTCCTCAACTCACGAAACCCCAAAATGGTCAATGAAACTCTGACTTCTCAGTGAGTATGCCACCTGTCCACTTCCAGATGGACGGTCATGATTTACTTCGCAGCTTCGCCACTCGTGAAGTTGAATGACCTCTCTTTCTAACCTCTGATTCCCGAGTCCCCGATACAGGTGATCTCGTGACACGTGTCCTTCTACCACGAATGGCTCAGATTCCTTCGCTATCCCGGGACTTCGACTTTCACGATTTCGTGAGTCTCACTACAAAGGTTTCGACCCTTCACCTCTTGAAACCCCGGATGCGAAATAGGTGATTGATCTGACAACCCTATTTGCCTAGATCCTACGACTCTGTTCTCCCGAGATTTACACTTAGAAAACATGCACCATAACCTTCTTGCCCCTCTGCGAGATCTGATGACTTTCATGACTTCACGACTTCTCTACGGAGGGTTCTGACCGTCAAATTCCTCCTTGATGATTCAACGAAATGAACATTGTATCTTCACGAAAACTTGTCCGCCAACGAACCAAAGTTGTTGCGTCTCCTTGCAACGTTTAAGACACAATTTCCTTTGAGCTTTCTCCATGACTCGAGTCTTCAAGATGAATCCTGAATGCACTCCTTACGGAAATTCTTGAATACTTACAAGTATTTGAGATTTTAGACTCTGCGCACTCACTTTCCAGTAGTATTCCTTCACTCCTCCCCTCAAGTTGCAAACCCTGAGAATCTACTTGGCCTGCACACACCCTGCATGGATCCTGTGCTTGACTTGCACTTCTACGAGAATGAGAACAATGTTATCTCTCCTGAGCTTCCAGAGATGAACTCTGACTTCTATCGATGCACCCGTTGTGGACAATTTCACTGCACTCCTTGCAGGAAAACTCTTTCTCAGATAGAGAAACAATTGAAACTCATTCTCTATTCTCCCTCTCTTCATATTTTAGACATTAACATGAAATCATACATTCACACATCAAAGAAAATACATAACAGCGAATAAACATCCATGAGCATAACGTTCACAATGCATACACAGAGAACAAATACAACCCCATGAATTTGAATCAAAGCTCTTTCTATTAATTCAAATATCTGTACATGGGTGTTTTCAACTACATCTCTCTGCTCTCTTCTCTATGCTCTATGCTCATAATGCTGCTTCTTGTTACAATAATACAAGGGAGGATGTCTATATCCATTTTCCCTCTGGCTCCTAAAACTGTCAAATCTGAAATTTTTTGAAGCTATCTACTTACATTAACTAACATAAATGCCTTCACCTAATACAGACGAGAGCGGGACGCTCAAGGTCTTTTTACTATATGGAAGTACGCCCTTCCTTAATTGTTTCATTCATGTTTGTCACATCCACTTCAAAAACATTCAAACAATTTTATCACATGCCAAAATGTGTTGGTGTGTGCCCCACACTCGCTTGACGTTGGCGATGCTCCTGCATCATTCTGTGTTAAAATGGATGAAAGTGGTAGTGTCTTGGGTGTATTACAGTGAGGTTTTATTGGTTCTCTTTACAATTGATTGTTGTTGTCATCGAGCARTGACCATTTCTTCTCCCCTTTCATTATATCATATTTCTCTCAATACAAACCCCTAACATATCTTAGGACCCTGTTTCACCCCCCTGCTCATTGATTAATAGTTAAACAATTTGTATGGATTGGATTTYATGAGTCTGATACATTATGAGCCAAATATATTTCATATTTTTAAGAGTTGTGATGTATGGTTATTTAGAAGACTATTTTCTAATCGATCACGCATGTAGGATGCRTTTTTTCAGTTGAGGAAGCCATGGCCGACAAAACAGAGGTAGAGGTAACTGGAACCAAGTCCCAAGAAGGCCCAGGTTATCCATACATTTTGACACTAATTCAGAAGAGCTTGGCCAATTTTTTCATGCTGGATTATTTAATTAGATTGGGTAGGGAATAGTCCAACCTAGGCCTAAAAGGCCTCCCTTCCAAGCCCCAGAAGCCCCCAGTATCCATGTATCTCCTCATGTCTCCTTACAACCTGAGGTCCATGAAAATGATGGATGGCAGAAGATTGTCCACTCGACAGTCTCCCAACATCGTGGCTGGCCTAACTTGTCTTTGCCTGCTCCTTCACCTTTGAACCCCATTGTCCAAGCTGCCCCTAACCACTCGCCAGTGCAATCCTCCCATGCTAGAAAGATATTGAAGACTTAATATCACCATGTACTTGATAAAGGAAAATCCCCTACTGCCCCTTCCTCACTCTCCAATGACTCTGACAAATCCGTGTCTTCCCAGATGCATTTGAGGGATGATTATTCCCACGTGATCAATGAGATTAAGCCTAAAGGCTCTGCATAGCCTAAGGCAAATTCAGGAAAATCAAGAGGTGACAACAAAAACCAAGGAAAGGTGGCATCACATACTGGGAAATATGGATTTTGAGTTTTATGTTATCTATTGTTTCATGAAAGTTGACTTCATGGATCTTTGGACAACATGTTTATTTTGGATATATGAGAATTATCTTGAAATAATTTCAAATTTCATGAGTTTTAATTTCAAAAAGTGAATATGTTAATGGGAGGCACAAGGAGGTGTCTTTTTCTTAACTAATGGTTATGTTATGATTATTATGATTGTTATGAACCAAAGGGAGTTATAAGGGGTCCCACCTAATAGTTATTATTTAATTATGACCCTTTATTATAATTATTACTTCCTCCCCTAACTAAAGTTAGTTGATTCTTTTAATTAACTTAACTAATGAATTAGTTCAACTTCTTCAACCAATTCTAATTTGTTAAAAGAAAAAGGGAATGGAGGAACAAGAGGAGGATAGAAGCAGAAGCATGCTAAGGTTTTCTCTTTAAGTTTAGGTTGAGATAGTTCAGTTTTCATTCATTCATATATTCATCACAGCCTAATTCTCTTTTATGATAGAAGGGTATTATTGTAGACAACAATATTTAGGGCTGAATCAAATCATTCAAACACTTGTTCTTCAAAGGTGTTGATCTATCTTTGATAATCTATGTAGACTTGTCTGTTTGGGAATTAATTTTCATGATTGATAAAGGCTATTGTGCAGAGTCAAGTGGGCAACAATCTGTGGCAAGATGATCCAACTTTTAGAGTTCATTTTTGGTTTTCTATCAGAGGTCCTTTTGTATGTTCCATCAGGGATGTCTAAGTTTGATTTTTGTCCAAGATTTCTGTATGAGATTTTGTAAAGAAAATGACTCTGTGGTGGATTGGAATGAAATAAAGGATTTCTTTATGTCTCATCTATATTGATTATCATCTTCATGTCTTTACTTCTGTTCTTACACTTATTTCAACAACTATTATATTCAGAAAAATCACATAAGATAATTTCCAGCAAGTTTTTTGTTGATAAAAGACTAGCCTAAGCACTCATAATTAATACTTGTGAGTTAGGATGTTATTTTTGTTGGATATAAACATAGGGTGATATTCCCGTCTAATTTTCTTTAGCCAAGTAAAGTCTGAAAATTATTGAGTAAGATCAATTCATATCTTTTCCTCAACATTTATTTGGTGACCATACTGGGGAGATCTTCAATATCTCTCTGGTTAATTTTTATGCTCGATTTTCATCGATACATCTTTCTTTTATGTCATTGATTCTTTGAATGTTTTTTCTATTAATGACTATTCATGTTTCAAGGTAGCCCATCCTTGAGCCCGACGTCTAAGAATAGACCAACATTTCTTTGAACTTATTTCATACTATTTTAGACATTGCCAGGACCTGTGCTGAGCTTAACCGTTCTTGGGAAGCAATCGAACAAGATATTAGTGTTCAAGAACAATTGGAAGCTAGACGTAGACAACCTAGAAATCAACAGTAACCTTTTGTTTATTCAGTTTTGGCCTTTCTTTCATGTCCTTAGATTCTTGTGCTTCTAGAAGAAGAAGGGGCTTGTCACCTGAAATCAATCCTATTGCTGAAATAGGAAGAAGAAACATAGTTTTATCTATCCAACAAAGTGCACTAAGGAGGACTTTATCCAATTCATCTAGCTCATCTTTATTTCCCTCATTTATCATCAACAATATGGCATCTAGTGGTGGCTCTAGTGGCACTGCAAGTGTGCCATCTTCCCAATATTCATCGTCATCAATGATTGGTAGCTTATACAACCACCATATCCTGGTCCAATCTACTACAAAACCCACCAAATTCATTAAGAAGTATGGTATTTTTCAGTTTGAAGAATATGCCACAACCACACTGTGGCATGTGTCCTCTCTCTTAACCTAACACCTGCTACTCACCCACTTCTGAAGTTTAAAGAGCATTTTCCTAGGTTTCCAGGAAATAACATTGTTAGTACTAACAAAGACCTAGTGGAATTTTCTAATGCTTTTCATAACATAGGGGCCAATGACAATGACACTTGCATGCACTTGTTTGTCAATTCCTTGGAAGGTAAGGTTACGATCGATTTATTTGAACTTCCTCCTAAGATCTTGTCTACTTGGGAGGATTTAATCTATTTGTTCCAATCTACTATCGTTGGATCAACTAGATCAACTTTCCATAGATTGCTACTATCGTTGTCCTAGAATTTGCAGAGCTAGAGGATGTCATGGTTATTAACACTAGGAACAAAGCCTAAGCTCCCAAGGGTAAATTTTATCCTCCATGCAATTCTTCTAGCCCGAGCTCATCCTCAACCGCTGCTATGTCCTAGGTTCCTAAAATTCCTAAGAGTCAAAGAATCACTCCCTCTCCTCCCTCTTCTAAATACAATTTCTTGAATCAGTTGGTCAACATCAAAGCATATGCAACCCTCCTAGACATGGTTTCCATCCTTGAACAACAGATGCATCTGAAACAATTCATGGAAGGAAAAGATTTTGTTGTAGCCAATCTTTCCAAAGAGGTAGATGAAGAGGATTCTTCTATAAATAAAGTAGGTGTACATAACTTTAGATACCCTATAAAAAACCCCCCTTTTTATATTTATGTAAAGATCATGAATAAGATTTCCCATTGCTTCCTCATTGATGGTGGTTCAGGCCCAAGTTTCATGTCGAATATTATTATGGAAGAGCTAGGCTTGTCATGTACAAACAAAAATGCCAGAAGCATGCTCTCCTATAATATTCTACAAAAAACAACCAAAGGAGAGATTAAATATGTAACCTTGGTTTTATGCGCTCATCCTGAGATAAGGACAACCCTCAACATTTAGGTGATTGATATGCCTATGAGAAATTATTCAATTATCTTGGGGAGATATTGGCAAGCCCTAACAGGTGGATACCTCTCACTCGAAGAGACACATTTATCCGTTCCTCGGAATGGTAAGAATATTATAGTCCTTAGAGAAGGAAGAATTTCACCCTATATAGAGAGTGTTCCACAATCTAGCATAAACTATATCAAAGAAGACGTAGGAGTGTATTCCATCTTTGTTGAAGAGAATAATATTCCTCTGGAAGGAATTGATTTAGATGATGAATTATGGCGTATGCACTTTGATGTTTCACACTCTAATGAAGGTAACAGGGCTGGTATTATCTTGGTTTCCCCTGTAGGAAAAATTCATAATCTGTCATACAGGTTGGAGTTTGCTTGTTCAAAAAATGTCGCTGAATTCAAAGCTTTGTTGTTATGCATTGAGAATGCCCTTAATCTTGGTTGTGGTCACCTTTCAGTTTTTGGAAATTCTAATCTTGTTGTGAACCTGATACGTAAGACATGCTCTCCTAGCGACAAGTTGATGGAACAATACTCCCAAATTGTTTGGGAACTTGTCGTGAACCTTCTATCTTTCAACATCACTCATGTTAAGAAGGAGTTGAATTCAATAGTTGATTAATTAGTTGTCTTTGCAGCCTCTCCTACTCAACAAATCTTGCCTCGCTGGCCTGATTGTGATTTCCAATCTTTGCATCATCCATACATTTATGAAAATGAAGAATTCTGGAAGGCCATCCCTAACGATGCGATCATTTGTGTTGTCATTCAAAATGAACCTCTCGAGCCTGAGGAGATTATATCTGTAGATAATAATAAGATTCTTGAGGGCTTGACTCCTCTTGAGAGTTCGTTTTCTTTGAGTGATGTAGGCAATAAAGAAAAACAAAAAGAAGAGGATTTACAAAAGAAGGTGATTAAAACCATCCTCCTGAACATTAGGACATTTGAACCTTCAACCAATGTTAAAATAAAGGTCCAATGTTTTGGAAAAGAAGAGATGAGGTCCGCTAGACTACTTGGTGAATCTCAAAAGGTTTTTTCTTGGTATTATGAGGATCTTTGTGGTTTTAATCCTGGTCTTATTAACATATCATGAAACTAGCTAGGCAAAAGAAAGAATTTGTTAACTCTACACCGGAAGCACCCTTTCGAAGGGATTTGAGAGATTTCTTAAGGGATGGAATGTTTTTTTCATCCCACCCTGCATGGGTCTCAATTTGGAAATCGGCCCTGGGGACTACTGGTAATATCAAAACTTTCATTAGTATTCAAACTTTCAGGCAAGCGATTATGAGAAATCCCTTTTCCCCTCTCAATATTGAAATGTTTTTTCAACGGGTTGTAGAGTCAGGGTTAAGACCCTTACTTGAAAGTTTGTTTGGTTACAATAAAATAAAAGTAAAGGGGTAAAATATTCACAAAATCACTTTCATTACTAATTTTGATACCATGCCTCACAAATGCCATCTTTTTATCTTACTTGATACATGTACTTATTTAAAAAAAACTATGCACATGACTCTCGATGAATTGGCCAGTCTCCATCTCTATATTGATGAGCTAATTGTGCGTGTCAAGGGAATGATGATTATGTCAGATTTACAGGTGATCAGTTCTTTCCAAATTTATTTTATCTTGGATACTAATTCTTATATCTCAAAATATTTACAGGAGCAATTGTTTCCTTACAATACTAGCAACCCTCGTTTGAAATATTGTGAGGAACCAACATGAAAAGTTCTAATGTTGTCTAGATTTTGTTGTATACTAGTAGCCTAGCTATGCTTTCAATTTTCGTGCTTCTTTTATTTTCTTCATAGTACTTTGATTTTTGCTTTCCAAGTTAAGTTTTTTTTCCCTGTTACGCTTCATTTCTGTCTTTTATTGTTGTTGTTTTAGTTCTGCATTTTAGTTCTGTCATGTTTTGGTTTCTTCTTATCTTTTATTTAATTTGGTCAAATAGGATGTTGGATCAATTTTTCCACAATGACACTCCTGCAAAGAATTTTTAGTTAATAACAATCACGCTTACACAGATGTTATGATGCTCCTCTGAAGGACCCTTGAAATTGTTACATTTTTTTGTTGTTGTCCTGTAAAGAGTTGGCTATCTCCCCCTTCTTCTTGCCATTTCTTCACCCATTGATATTTTAAGAGCAAGTTTAAAAAAATTTCCTCCTAAAAGTTAGAGAGAAAATTCCAGTCAGATGATTATGCATACAGTGGTAAAACCCCTCATACTTAACACTTTTCATGACTTATTCCCAAATTCCTGGTCATCTTTCCATTAAATCCGCTCACTTTCCCCTATTGCATAATCATATGAGTTATGGCTTCTTGACCTATTGTTTTGGTCCACGAAAACATGAATCCTGAGTTCTAAATTTGTTAAAAACAAATTTCCTCGTGGAGTCTCCAGTTTGTTGACGATTGAAATTGTCAACGAAGTTTTGTCCGCAATGTATTGCTAAAGCCTATTATTATAAAAACTAAATAATACTAGTAGTGGGAACCCCTTGAACTATTGGAGAGAAGATCTGTTCATTTTTATGTTGAGATGATGTGCGACACAACTCACATGGTTGATGAAGATCTTGTGGTTATTGGTTATAAATTGAGCTTATGAAGGGTTGATTCCTTATGTTACTACAACCTATGTTATTCATTAATGTCATTGTTGTTTATTCCTACTACACCTTCATAACAAACATGTTAATAAAACGACATGAAGTGCAGTTTTGAGAGAGACAAAATACTATAACAAATGGAAGGAAAAGGGACCTAGTTCTGCAATATCACATGTGAATAACTTAAAAGAAATGAGAAACAATTGCAAGGGGAAGATTTAAAATCTATCCTAACTATACTACATGCATGAAAACACTTGATGATTACTGTTAAGCCCTAGCTAGAAAGTAAATGGTTATGAAATTGTTATTGAATTACATGTTTATTATGCATATGGTGTGAAATATTGGTGGTGCACTTGGCAAGGTGATAGTGCTAATGGTCATACAATGGTTAATTGAATTATGTGGTCGATCCACATATGGTATATTTGGATATATTGAACGCTGGTGGCTCATTTGATAAGGTGGTGAACATTGATGGTTATGCAATTTTTTTTTAGTTATATGATGTGAAATGGGATATGGTGATCCCGCTACTGTCTTTTAATGTGGTGATGGTTTTGATACACGTTTGATGAATCGTGTTAATGGAGAATTTGTTGGCATGTACTGTTGAGTTAATGAAATATGGGTGGAGGCAAAGTGAATTTACGACACATCACCTTTACTTTTCTCTTTGGTTGCCACCCTAGTCGGGCTATTGTTCAATCTTGTTGGTGTGGTTCTGCTCCAAAATTTTAGCAGGAAGGAACTGCTCGACCAACTCTCTTTTTAAGGAATTTGATTACAGGTATGTCTTATTTTGGCCATTCGTTATTTTTCTCTGGGTATGAAATGATTACTGGCTCAAGTGTATGGGTTTGTGTTTTCCTAAGTGTTTCCACTGTGTGAAATTTGGGTTCTGGAAATGAAGAGTCAATGGTTCTTCTTGTAACATTTTAAAGTTCATCGAGGCTATTGGTCTTCCTAGGTGATATTTCTTTGTTATCACTTCTTTTTGGTTGGAGTTTTTTTTTTTAGTCTTGGATGGATAGCTATCATTGCACTGTCACTAATCTAGTCTCTGGCTTTCATGGGTTTAATGGTCGAAGGTTTTTTTCGTCAGTATGTTTTGTTCACTTCGACATTGGTTGATTGCACCATGAGGGGTCATGAAGTAAGGTTCATATTCTTCCTCGTCCCTATCTTCATCTATATGTTGTGATTGTTGACCGAAGAGCATGAGGGTTATACACTCTGTGAGTTAAATAACCTTTTCCAGGCCAGACTAGAGCCCTACTTTTCAGTTATGGCCCATGTCAAAGATTTGTGCCCGACCATGAACGAGTCATGGTTCATCTTGAATACATCGTGGCCTTGGGGTTTTTTTCCATTAAAATGAGTGGCTCTTCTCTCCTCGTATTGACTAACGAATGACCTTGGCCCTCAACTCGGGAAATTGTTTAAGAAGACCAGCTTGGCTTGTTGTTTATGACTTGGTTTTTGATTGGATGGTTGTCTAATTGTTGACGATTTTGAGAACAAGCTTTCCCATTTGGTCATATGATAGTCGTGTTGGTTGGTTTATAGTCACTGGCTCGGTTATAATAGTGGTAAACACTATTTTACCAGTTTCACTTTCAAAGAACATAGTTACTCTCCTTATGTCGATAGCTCAATGTTGTTACAGGAACGACCTCTGCCTTGGTTTTCGATTGGATGCATGGGTATGCGTCCTTGCTACAACTTGTTAGGTTGTTGAGTTTTAAGATAGTGATGAGTTATTTGGTAGCTACACAATCACTGGTTTTTGCACTGATGATTATTTGAATGTTTAGCTATCATTAGTGAAAATGCTTGACATTGCTCATGTCGTGTTGTGTGGTTGCAAAATAGATA
This sequence comes from Picea engelmannii, assembly GCA_009831015.1. NCBI lineage: Eukaryota > Viridiplantae > Streptophyta > Pinopsida > Pinales > Pinaceae > Picea > Picea engelmannii. The sequence continues at coordinate 31,825 of ML863708.1, read as the reverse complement.
ATGGTCACGGTAACTATGGTTTTCTTTGGGGCCGAATGATCGTTGAACTGGATGAATGTAGAAAGTATATCCACTGCATCTTTGCATTTGTTGATTGAATAAGCCTAAGTGTACACAGCATGGTCAATCACAGTGTGACTAAATCAAATAAATATTATATTAAATCGATAGCTCAACACGATATGTTGAGTTATTATCATGACTGTGTGTTTTTTGTGTTAAGTGGAAATGTTGCATCGTGGTGTTTTGTTAGTTGCGCACTTTGTGTAGTATGGATAGCATTGTTTTCACACTAAGGGGCACCCACAGAAGATTTAAGCATGTTTATTTATTTTAATCGATCACTTGTTAAAACAAGCATGTTGTTGATGATAGTCCTGTTGGATAGGTGGCCCAGCTTTTAAGTCACATTGAATTTCTTTTCTTTTACAGTGACAAAACTACATTGTCTGGGAAAATTACCCTATGCATAGATTGTGCGTAAATGGTGGTTGTTGGTTGTATGATTAATTGTCATTTTAGGCATGGCAATTTGTTCTTGATTATTTTTGTTACCGCATATATATGTTAACCAATATCATTTCATTTTGATGGGCTCTAATGTAGTAATAGTGACTTCATTATTATTTTGAAAACATGACTTTTGAGTATAGTTGTGGATTGAAGAAATGAATGGGCAGTGGTTGATTTTGATAGTTACAGATTAGAAATGGGTACTATTCATAAATTGTTATAAAATGCAGAGTGTGTGAATGAAGGGAATATAACCTCTTACAAATTATGTGGAATACTTGTTATTTAGTGATCGTACTGTGTTGGATATTTGATTATTGGATAGTGAACTAGTTAAGTACACAGTAATTGTTATTCGGTCATGATGATTGTTGGTTGGTGCATCTATTCTTAATGCAGAATGTTTTATGGATCACTTGATTAATTGCATGAACAATAATCATTATCCTCCCCTCCCATTATCTCACTTTCCGATAATTACAAATCCTTTCACCTCCCATATTCATTTTTCACTCCATGTTCTGAGATTGATTACAATGAAGAGAGTTTATGTGTTAAAATGGATGAAAGTTGCAGTGTCTTGGGTGGATTGCAGTGAGGTTTTATTGGTTCGATTTATAGTTGATCATTGTTTTCATTGAGAAGTGACCATTTCTTCTCCCCTTTCATTATATCATATTTTCTCTCAATACAAACCCCTAACATATCCCAGGACCTTGTTTCACCCCCCTACTTGTTGATTAAAAGTAAAACAATTTGTATGGATTGGATTGCATTAGTCTGATACATTCTGAGCCAAATCTATTTCATATTTTTAAGAGTTTTCATGTATGGTTATTTAGAAGACTATTTTCTAATCGATCACGCATGCAGGATGAATTTTTTCAGTCAAGGAAGCCATGGCTTAGGAAATAGATGTAGAATTAACTGGAACTAAGGCCTAAGAAGGCCCAGGTTCTCCATACATTTTGACATTGATTCAGAAGAGCTTGGCCAATTGTTTCATGCCGAATTATTTAATTGGATTAGGCAGGGAATAGTCCAACCTAGGCCTGAAAGGCCTCCCTTTCAAGCCCGACAAGCCCCCGGTATCCCTGTACCTCCTCATGTCTCCTTACAACCCGAGGTCCCTGAAAATGATGGATGGAAGGAGATTGTCCACCCGAAAATCTCCCAACATCATGGCTGGCCCAACTTGTCTTTTCCTGCTTCTCCGCCTTTGAACCCCATTGTCCAAGTTGCCCCTAACCACTCACCAATTAAATCCTGCCATGCTAGCAAGAGATTGAATACTGAATCCCACCATGCACTTGATAAAGGAAAATCCACTGTTTCCCCTTCCTCACCCTCTAATGACTTTGACAAATACATGTCTTTCTGGATGAATTTGAGGGACGATTGTTCCCACATGATCAACAAGATTAAGCCTAAGGGCTCTGCAAAACCTAAGACAAATTCAGGAAAATCAAGAGCTGACAGTAGCAACCAAGGAAAGGTGGCATCGCAGACTGGGAAATATGGCTTTTGAGTTTTATGTTATCTATTGTTTCATGACAGTTGACTTCATGGATCTTTGGATAACATGTTTATTTTGGATATATGAGTATTATTTTGAAATAATTTCAAATTTCATGAGTTTTAATTGCCAAATGTGAATATGTTAATGGGAGGCATAAGGATGTGTCTTTTTGTTAACTAATGGTTATGTTATGATTATTATGACTGTTATGAACCAAAGGGAGTTACAAGGGGTCCCACCTACTAGTTATTGTTTAATTATGACCCTTTATATACTTATTAATTTTCCCCCTAACTAAAGTTAGTTGAGTCTTTTAATTAACTTAACTAATGAATTGGTTCAAATTCTTCAACCAATTATAATTTGTTAAAAGAAAAAAGGAAGGGAGGAACAAGAGGAGTATAGAAGCAGAAGCATGCTAAGGTTTGCTATTTGATTTTATGTTGAGATAGTTCAGTTTTCATTCATTCATATATTCATCACAACCTAATTCTCTTTTATGATAGAACAATCTTATTTTAGACAACAATATTCACAGCTGAATCAAATCATTCAAACACTTGTTCTTCAGAGGTGTTGATCTATCTTTGATAGTCTGTGTAGACTTGTTTGTTTGTGAATTATTTTTCATGATTGATAAAGGCTATTGTGTAGAGTCAAGTGGGCAGAAATTTGTGGCAAGATGATCCATATTTTAGAGTTCAATTTTGGTTTTCTTTCAGAGGTCCTTTTGTATGTTCCATCGGGGATGTCTAAGTTTGACTTTGGTCCAAGATTTTTGTATGAGATTTTGTAAAGAAAATGACTCTTTGGTGAATTGGAATGAAATAAAGGATTCATTTATGTTTCATCTATCTTGATTATCATCTTGGTGTCTTTACTTTTGTTCTTACATTTATTTCAGCAACTGTTATATTCATAAAATCACATAAAAAGTGAATTTCCAACAAGCTTTTTGTTTATAAAAGACTAGCCTAAGAACTCGTAATTAATACTTTTGAGTTAGGATGTTATTTTTGTTGGATATAAACATAGGGTGATATTCCCGTCTACTTTGATTTAGATAAGTAAAGTCTGAAAATTCTTGAGTAAGATCAATTCATATCTTTTCCTCAACAAGTACCACCTCACATGACCAACATAGAAGGAAGGATAATTTCTTTCCAAATCCTGATAAATGTAACATCCCCAACCACCCACAGGCTGGGGTGTTCTACCTTCAAGCCTACCCTTGCCCTTCATACTCTTACTGGTACCTTCTTTATTTAATAAGGATGCATAAGATAGAAGGTTTAACGACATGCACAATAATATCCAGCAAGCATGAATAATCTAAGATTTAGTTAAACGGTAATTAAAATACACAGGGGAATACATTCATACACAGATAATAATATTACAACAGAGATCACTTATCTTTATAAAAAGGTGACACTAACTGGCTGTAGACCAAGGATGCTCCACCCAACCGTAGACACTATTGCTCAAAATGTCAACAACAGTGTCACCCCTGAGCCAAGGCGATGAATCCAAAAGGATGGTTCTAGAGTGTTACTTGGGTTCCCAAACTAGTCATATCTCAATATCTCACAGGTTTCCCAACACCCATAACAATCCAAGTACCCAAATATCTTCTACCCATCATGTACCACCCAAGAGAATGGACCTCCATCCTTCTCTGCCACACAGTCCCTCAGAAAACCCTTCTCCTTCCAGGGCTCCAACACAGCTGGTCTGGAATCTCAATGTTGGATCTCTCAGGAATCACAACTGTGAGAAAAATAGGGCACATGACAATGCATCTCAGACATGCAGGCCTCAAGTCATGGATGGATTTCACCAGCGACCACTATAGCCAACTATCTCATGGATAATCTTCAGCAGTTCCTTTCCCTTTACCAATCCAAGAYGCAKGKKAGGATAAATCAATGAATGGGTAATTGGGTGCATGAAAGTGCGTGAGGGAAAGAATGGTACRAATGMATAAGTGAAGGAGAGAACGAGCCAATGACCAACCCCACAATCAGACCAGGGATGGGTTTAAGTATTTTTCGTGAGGAATCAAGAACCTCATGGCCTTCCCCAAGAAGATCACGTAAATGATCTCCTGCCTTAGAAAAAAGGGTAATTAAAATAGGAAATAAACATTTAACCCCTCAAGCCCCCTCTCTTGTGGAATCATAGCCACCTATAACTCTAGTCCCTTTCCCTCTAGTAGCCAACAATGTAGTTATTAATAATAATGATAAAAAACATTACATGTCTTGGGCATACTGGCGCTTTAATAATTGTTTGGGCACTCAGGTCTCTCAGCATTGTAACAATACATTATTTAAAATGGGGGTCTAAAACCTTGGGTGTTACATCCCCCCCCCCCCTTATCTTAGCATTGTCCTTAGTGCATATACAAAATAGAGATCAAAATATCAAATTTATTGAAAAATCTATGGGTACTCTACCCACATGGCATCTTCATGCTCCCAGGTAGCATCTTCGGGACCGTATAAGGTCCACTAAACTTTTACCAACTCTATAACTCAATTTTGGATCATTTTGACCTTTTTTTCCAATGCCCGCACTGGCTGAACCTGAAAGTATCCTTCCATCTCTACCTGAATCATATGCCAATCAATAACATGGTTAGGATCATGTACATATTTATTTAGTAAAGATACATGAAATTCGTTATGCACATTCATAGAAGAATTCAATGCAATCATGTATGCAACTGACCCTATTCTGTCAAATATTTGAAATGGGCCACAAAATCTGGCTACTAGCTTTGTACAACTACCCAATTTCAAAGAGATTTTCTTGGGATTCACTTTCAAAAGTACATGCTCCCCTACTTTAAATTCTCTATTTGTCTTGTTCTTGTCTGCATAAACTTTCTGTCTATCCTGAGCTGCCTCTAAATTATGCATGATCTTAACCACCTGGTCTTCCATATCCTTCAGCAAGTCTGACCCAAGTACCACTCTATCTGCTGGGTTGTCCCAACTTGCTAGAGTATCTCATTTCCTACCTTACAAGGCTTCAAATGGGCTCATTCTAAATGAATCTTGATACCCATTATTATATGCAAACTCAACCAAGTGTAAGTAATTTTCCCACTTAGATGGCTTATCCATCACATACATTCTCAACATGTCTTCAATTATTTGATTGACCCTCTCTATTTTCCCATCTATATGGGGATGATATGTTGTTCTAAAGTTTAGTTTTGTGACAAATAATTTAAACAATCGCCTCCAGAAATTGGAGGTAAACTTCGTATCTCTGTCCAAGACGATTGTCCTAGGTATCCCATGCAACCTAGAAATTTCCTTCATGAAAATTTCTGCAATATTAGTTGTTGTATGTGTCATCTTCATAGGCACAAAATGAGCAGCCTTTGTTAATTTTTCAACCACCACCATGATTGAATCATTTTTCTTATTCGTTTTGGGTAATCCTATGATGAAATCCGTAGTGATCACTTCCCATTTCTTCTTTGGGATTGGCAATGGCTGCAGCAACCCCGTCAGGTGCCTATGCTCAACCTTCACCTTCTGACATTCCATACATCGAGCGATGTAATCAACAACATCCTTCTTCATTCCCAGCCAAAAGAACTGCCTTCTTACTGTTGTAATTGTTTTTTGGTAACCGGGTGTTGAGCACTCAACACACCCTAAAAAGGTCTATATCAAATTTTTACTTTTTGGGTACCACTTGATCTTTCGCACTGTCTGATTGCGCTTTAGTATGAAACTGCAGCATGTGCTTATCATTTAAGTTTTCATGTTGAGTCGTTTAAAGTATTATTGAACATGTGAAAATCATCTTAACTTTAAAAAGGGACTAATATTTACTTAAGGAATCGACCGTCTAAAATTTTCCCCAACACGCTTAGGAAATTCAGCATCGGGAAAGATTAAAAGTGACGAAAATCACTTAAGAAAACCAAAATAGCCAAGTGCCAAATTTCATCGGCGTCGGAAGAAGGAGGTCTCTTGTCTCCGCAAATAAGCTTCACTAAATATATCGCCAAAGACTGATCCATTCGGCATTAGCATAAGAACGAGAATAGTAAGTGTCGTGCAAGTAAAAGAGTGGTATCGCCGATTGTCGACTCCCGAAATGTTTTCGGCGTCAGAGATTTATGAAGGTGATAACCTGCAAAGAAACTATGTGCTCTAACTATCCATGATCATTGATCCCTGATACCTTTCGGCACTGGAGGTTGTCTTAGGAGGGAACCAACAAAAAAATACACGAGGATATCATCGATCCCCGATCTGTCCACCAGAGAGACATATAATGATGAGACGTTTTAGCCCTAAGATATGTTAGGTATGACGCATTTAAAATGTTAGTTAAATTGTGTATCATGAATTAGTTGCTAATTCATGCGCAAATAAAAAGGGGTCGTTTAATCTTGTCGATACAATGCATCACCCTCCGCACCTCCACTGTCAACCAAGTTAGAATTTATTTGCATAAATCCGACGGTAGTTTGTTTTGAATTTCATTCATTACTCATATTAACTGATTGATACGGCTGATAGGATATCTCCCATTATATTCTTTTGAGTCATTGTGTATGAACCTATTCTATGCGGCAAGGAGTTCAGATCACACAAAGGAGTAATGCTAGTAATCTGGAGAAGGCTTCCAAGGTTCAGTGAGTATTAAACAACAATTTTACCAAGAATTATAGGTATGTATCGTCTTATGGTGTTTTACGCTTCATTTCATATGTTTCAACCTAGCGCTACTCTATACGCATGTTTAAAGGACCGTTTTCAATTGCAGGAATAATGCCTCTAAAGAAATCCACTACCAGGAAATCCCCAAGAGCGCCAAAGTTGCAAGAACTCGAGGCAGGTGAAGGTTCCTCCCCAGCAGTTGCGAGGAAATTAGAATTCACTCCAAAAATGGTGCTCATCATTAAGACAACCACCAAGGAGGCCTTCTTCCAACCCATGGCCTTTGGAGACATAGAGGCAAACATTGGGGAAAAAACAATATTCCCTCGCTGGGAAGAATTGTTTAAGAAAATCAAGAAGGAAGAACCCCTCGAGTATACCCCACACAACAATCTTGATACGAGAAGACTCGACGATGAAGTTCTATCGAATGTCTGCAAGGCCTATTTGCACATGGTGGCAAGAAGGACTCGGATATTTCTCTGCATCAAACTGTTTAAATGGCTTATTGATCACACCGATGCACAGAGGTGTTTAATTAACAACGACAATGGCGGATGCGTCAGGGTTTTCCTCCTAGTAGAATTTCAGAGTTACTACAAACTCAGGGAACTAGAGGAACATGTAAACACTGAATTTGTTTTGAGTTTCTATCAGAAGCATGACTCCAGAGATATTATGGAATCTTGGTGGAGAGAAGATAAAAATTTCACCAATCGGACCTCTGGCTGGTACCCAACGGCTAATCTAAGGGAGCCATATATATACCTGATGGTTCTCCTCTGCAGATTGGATGGGGAGAAAGATTTATCCTGGTTTTCAGAGGCTTGGATGCCTCTAGCTTATATGGTAGCCATTTTAGGCATGAGCTTCAATTGGGGTGTCATCATCTCCAAACAACTGAGAACTTTCATACGACAAGACCAAATGCCGAAAGAGGGAGGAACCCTTTCCTTCTACATGGACTCATATCTGCTGCATGTCAACTGCGCCAGGAATGTTTTTTCTGGAATGAACTTAAACTAGAACTCCTTTGAGCTCCCAGTCCATGTATACTTCGATGTCTTATGGGAAAATAGGTACAATAAATATTTTTCTCTTATATATGACCCGTTTATTGCATGCATTTATTCCTTGTTGTTCAAGAAAGAGTGCCCAAGGTTGTCGGATGAAGCAGAAAAGGTTGTATCGAAAGTAGGTCACTAGTATCTAGATGAGCACAAGACCTACACTAGGGTTTTCAGTGCCATAGGGGCACCCAATATGTTACCCATATATGTCCCCGATCGACTAGTCTTAGGGGAAATTTGTTATGAGACCATTCTGCAAGGCTATAACGCCACTTTAGTAAAGGACAAGAAGCAGGCATTCATACCTTATGGGTTTCATATTGGCTTCTACATGGTCAAGGACACCGTGTAGGGTAAGCAAGAAGGGATAAGTCAATTGGAATTACGATTCTAGACTGGTCCTTTTCATGAGCACGATCCCAAGGGTCTAGTCCTAAAACACGCATAGTAGGTATCATCCTGTTGATCTTATGCCCATGACTGGTTTGAAGATGAAATTTTCATTGAAAATGCCCAAAACTGGAATGAGGTGGCAGTAAGGATGGTTGATCCTAAAACAACTAGATTCAAGGCCATGATTTGGGAGGAGCAAGCAACGTCCTTGGAGAAAACGAATCAAGAAATTCTCAGGACCCGAGAAGGAAGGGTAGCATTTGAACCGGGAGAAGCAGTGGGCGATCTCCAAGAAGCCATCGAAGGGACAAAAGTTTATCAGGAATCCCTAGTGAAAATCAAGGATTCTCCTAAGTTTCAAGTTGTATTGGGGATGGGGGGACTTATGTGGCAGCAGGCCCAACTGCTAATGAAGCAGATGAAGGATAATCCAGACCTCATCATAACACCTAGGCTTCCAATTGATAGCTGTTAAGCCCTAATATTGGCTCATTACTACTTAATTGGGGCATATTAGATTAGTAATGTTATTTTATTTATGTAGGATTTAGGCCATTAGTTGTGATTTAGATTATTAATGTTATTTTATTTATGTCGGCTTTAGGCCATTAAAACCTCCTAGTCTCCTATATATACCAAGGAGACATTTTCATTTTGAATCATCTTGTACTTGAACATTTAAGTGG
>ML863708.1:0-22853 GCA_009831015.1 Picea engelmannii | reverse complement strand
TCTTGTACTTGAACATTTAAGTGGGGTAAAAGGAGGTTTCCCCCTCGAAGAGGCTTATTATCTGATATTATCTCTTTTTCAAGGCGTTGAGTACTTTTCTTGAGGTTTTTCTATGCTATATTGATGTTTGGTTCTTAACAATAGCCCAGAAGGAATCCCGACAGAGCCAAGCGGCCCCAATTTCACAAACCTTCATAACACCAATAGGTCAGACGACCCTGAATCTACAACATCATCGGTTAATTCACCAGTAGGAGAGACGACTCAACTAGAGACAGGTTGGGTGTCGGTAGAAACATGTGTGCCTAATCCTTTGAGCAAGATTATAACTATATATAGTGATGATGATATCCCAGAGTCATCTAATGAAAACCCTGTGCATGTGCAAGAGGAAAAAGGACCTGAGAAGACTTCTTCCCCTAATCTCGAAGTGAAAACAAAGGAGGTCCTGCAAAAGGAAACAGAAGCTGAAAGTGGCCTCGAAATAAAGGAACCTGACACATTGGAAACCGAAGCAGATCTGAAGGACAATCCTGAATTGGATGAGCCAAAGAAAGAATCCCCACGAAAGGAAATCAACGGTTCTGCGGCCAACAAGAAAGTAAGTAACAAGTTTGTGCCTGACATCGCTATTTTTCTCAATACTCAGAGCTCCGATCAACGACAGGTAGAGGCCGGGCCTTCAAGGCACAACGAGGAAGTTCAAGAGCCTGATCTTGAACAAGTATACACCACCAGTAGCCTGAGAAACATACTCACATGGGGAGATCAGTAGATATTTGAGCCAGTATATGAGGTAGCAGATATCTATGTGATCTCCTATGATCGAAAGAGAAAGGCCATTGTTCAAAGGACTACAAAGAAAAGAAATATCACATTGGATCACTTTGTCTTTGTTACCACAGAGGAGAACTTGATAAACACAGTAGATGCCTGGATGACTGAACTTATCGGTGTGGGGAAGGAAATCTCAGAGGCCACCCTAGATAGGGCCAAAATGGATGAAAAGGATCTAGCCTCCATCATAAAGGAGATAGAAAAATTTCGTCATCTGGTCGAATACTATAAAGGCACCACGTAGACCGTTGTGTATCTGAAAGGTGAGTTCGAAGAAGTTTACAGGGATTTCAAGAAAGAAAGACACCTCTTAACTGCAAAAATAGTTGAGTTCCAAGAGGAAACTCTCATGGCACTCACAACATGCAATGATATGGAGTGATGGTATGAAAGGGAACAATAACAAGTAGAAAGACTTGAGTACATTGGTGCAGTCTAGTAGGTCTGAGACAAAGAAGAACATGACATTCAAATGGTAGGCAAAAGTAGTATTAATCGCATGAAGCGATCAACCAAGTACTAGTCTAAGATGTCTCGGGACCCACACCAAGAAGTCCAAGAGCAGTGGATCATATTCAATAAGCAACGGGATACAATTAATAAAGTAATGAAGGATATCAGACTTCCCGAGTTTGGAAACCCTAACAACTTCGTCGACCTAAGCGACATAGCCGAGTTGCATGCCAAACAAGATTCTCTATGGACTGAAGAGCTCGCAAAGATGATCGACATGAGGCCAAGGCAAGTGGAAGGATTTGCAAAGCATCCAATCAGAGCTCGAACCGTGCTACAATAGTTGAACTCTTGTCTAGTGAAGTACTGGATGCATGTGATGGACATCAGAGGAATACATGTGGCTCTGATGGAACAACACAAATTTCCATGGGACCCAAACTTGTGAAGAGTTTTTTATCAGTTGGTCCGAGTATGAGAGAAATTACCCTTTTCAAGAGATATCTCGGGCTGACTATTAAAGAAATTGTTAGTATAGGACACAACGTGATGAATTTTATTTTGCTTAAACTGGACTTAGTCATTAATTTCAGTTAAACTTTACATTATAAATAAAGACATCGGCCAATTAGTTAAAGGTCGATGGTTTTTGTAAGAACTCTTTCTTTTTGGTTGTTAAGAATTATTTTGAAGCTTCTATGAATGTGATTGGACGTGGAGAAGAACTATTTCCCATCTCGTTTCATGAATGATGTTGTAATGAGTAAGAGCTATTTAATCTATTGTCAAGTTATCTACTGCAATATTTTGTTGTTCTTTACTTTAAATGATGAAGACGAATCGTTGTGTTAACATGTAATGAATGATTATGGTAAATGAATTATTTTTCTTTCCATTATCTTATTTTCATATGTGTTTTCTTTCTGATAATTAGTTTCTTAGACAATAATTGGATGCTCATGAGGTTAATGTATTAGTACTAGGCCTGTGGTATAGAATCATTGTCTGCATGCTTGAGCAGCGGGTTATCCTAAGTTCAGCCTCTTCCCTAGTAGTTAGAATTTAATCCTATTTGTCACCAATTTGGTTTATGCCATCTTACATATCATATCGATCTCACCCAAGAGAAAATACAAAAAGAGATAGTCTAAACTGAAGGAAGAGCCTTCATAAGAAAACATAAATCCCATTGATAAATTGGCTGGATCACAAGATTTGGAGAACCATTCCACCATTAAACGTTGCAAAGTCTAATTGGGCCTCGGTAGTGGGTTTGTTTCCTACTGTTTAATCATGGATTTAGGAACCATCAACATCGAGATGTCCAACATAAGAAACATCATGCATTTCCTTCAGTACAAAATTTCTTAGTTCTCCGGAACTACGAACATAGATTCTATTTTTATGTACGAGTAATCCGTCTTCATTTATCTCATACTCCTTTATTTTTTGTTGTACATCTCCTTGCTGTAAGTTTTCCTTTACCAGTAGGTAATGCTGATCTATAATAAGACCTTCTAAAATTGTGCTCTTCAAGTCTGACTGATGCATGCTGACAGCATTATCGTGCATGAGATGCAATCTTCTACTAAGTGCATTGACAAATTTATTCTCCTTTCCTTTGATATGCTTGATATTGAAGTCATATTCACTTAAAAATTCCAGCCATCTTGTTTTCCTAGCATTCAAGGTTGGTTGTTCAAAAAGATACTCCAGGCCAATGTGGTCTATCCTTAATTCAAATTTCTTCCCCATGAGATAATGCCTCCAAATACTCAATGCATGAACAATGGAAACAAGTTACAAGTCATGGGTGGCATAGTTCCTCTCATGTTCCTTAATATTTATTGACTCATATCCAATGACATGTCCATTTTTCGTGAGGACTCCCCCGAGTCCTTCCTTACATGTGTATGTACATACCACAAAACTTTCATTTGGATCAGCAATATTTAACACAGGTGCACTAGTAAGTAATTTCTTCAACATATTAAAATTATTTTCACACTTGACTGTCCATTCAAATTTAGTTCCCTTATTTTGCAAAGAAGTGATGGGATGATCAATCTTAGAGAAACCTACTATGAACCTTTTGTAGTAGCCAACTAATCCCATAAAATATATGACGTCAGACACATTTATGGGTGTTGGCCATCCTATAATGGCTTCGATCTTCTTTGGATCTACTGCTATGCCTTGCTATGAAATAATGTGTCCCAAGTAATGGATCTGTTTTTGATAAAAATAACACTTACTCAACTTGGCATACAACTGATGTTCTCTTAGTACTTTCAATACCAGTCTTGAGTGATGTTCATGCTCCTCTTCAGACTTAGAATAGATAAGTATGTCATCCAGGAATACTATGACAAACTTATCTAAATACTTTCTAAATATGTCATTCATTAAGCACATGAAGACAACTGGTGCATTGGTCAATCCAAATGGCACCACTACAAATTCATAATGCCCATACCTGGTCCTAAAGGATGTCTTATGAATGTCTTCTTCCTTGATTCTTACCTGATGGTATCCTGCCCTCAAGTCAATCTTTGAAAATAGATTTCCTCCTCTTAGATGATAAAAGAGGTCATCAATTAGGGGTAGAGGATACTTGTTATTTATAGTATACTTGTTCAGTTTTCAAAAGTCAATACACAGCCTCAAGGTTCCATCTTTCTTTTTGACAAAAAGTACTAGTGCTCCCCAAGGTGAAACACTTGGACATATGTACCCTTTCTTCAACAATTCCTCCAACTGCATTTGTAATTCTTTTAAATCTAGTGTGCTCATTTGGTAAGGTGTTTTTGACATTGGGGAAACTCCTGGCACTAAATCAATTGAGAAATCTATCTCCCTTCTTGGTGGAAATCTAGGTATTTCTTGGAATAAATCTTCAAATTCTTGTAGTACTGAGAAATCTTCAAGGCTTGGCCCCTTTGTATTTTCTGTCTCTTCCACATGAGCTACATACAATTGAAATCCTTTCCTAAAAAATATTTTTAGTTATAAGGATGAAATCTCCCTTATAGAGATGGGTCTTGGAACTCCTTTCACAGTGCTCTGTTTTCCAATTCCATCAAGACATGTAAATGTCTTCTTATGACAATCTAGGACAACATGATGCTTTTCCAACCAATCCATTCCAATAAAAATATCATAAGACCCCAATGGTATGATATTTAGATCAATACTAGTATTCATGCCATTAAGACTTATGGAACAACTTCTTACCATATCATGGATTCTTCTTGTGGTTCCAGTGGCTAACTGAACCAAACTTGCTTTTCCAAGTTTACTTTTCTCCAAATGTAATCTATCCACTATCTTAGGATCATTGTAATAATGACTTGCTCCTAAATCAATCAAAATAGAAACAAGATGATTTTTTATCTTACCTTCCACCTCGATCATATTTGACTGGTACTCTTCTTGTCGATCGTTTAAAGATCCATAGATTCTTCCCATATATTCGACTGGTGTAGCCTCTTGGATGTTGTGCACAATCTTCACTCTATCCTTTCTATGTGGGCAATCCTTGTACAAGTGATCTTCCTTGCATCCCCAACATTGGATTAGTGGTCTTCCCCTTTTTCCCAAGGAATCTTCCTTCTTGGAATCCCCCTTAGCATATTGATCTTGATGATTTCTATTAGGCTCATTCCTATTGAAGGGGGGTTTGAATCCTTTCCTCCTCTGATTGAAATTCTCATTCTTCTTGTCCTTCCAATATTTTTGCATGGATTCTCTTCCCCAGCCTTGCTCATACAGGTATTTATCCTTCCTAATGAACTCAGTCAAGGTCTTGGGCTCATCGTACTTGATATTTTCCTTATAAAAGGATGGAATTCCACTTAGAAATATCTGTATTTTCACTTTCTCATCACCAATGAACCTGGCATATTTTATCAATCCCAAGAACTTATTCTAGTACTCTGCCATAGTCATTCTTCCCAACCTGAGTTCAAAGAACTCCTACATTTTCTTGTCATAGAAATGATCTGATAGGTACTCCTTATTGAAGTACTTATTGAACTTCTTCCAAGTGATCCTACTTTCATTAACATGTTCCACTTGCTTCAGTTGGTCCCACCACATTGCATCTTTCCCATGTAAATGGTAGGTGCAATCCTGGCTTCCAGGTTCGAGGAATAGTTATGCAACTGAAAATATCTCCTAAGCCCAAGAAACCATGCTTCAACATCATCTTACCTTTCTCTTTCACCATCAAAGGAAGGTGTCTTGAGCTTCCTCATCTCTCCTTTCAAACTATCTACCTCTTGTTTCCTTCTTTGGTGTCTGACATGAGACACCTCTGGACTACTTACGATATCTTCCAATGCATAAAACTTTCTTTCTGATTAAGGAGGTGATTGGTGTCCATGAGATCTGCTAGCACTTATGTAATAACTAGATCTTCCACGATCATCCCTTCTTTCATGGCACCTGCCTTCTTCCTCTTGTCTTGAGTTTGATCCCTTCTTCATTTGTCTCTGCATCTATTTTAAGCTCTGAAACACTCGAGAATTTATCTAACTTTTCTCTCTCATCAGTCTCTCATTTTATGCTTTGTAGCTCTGCACTTCCATCTTCAGGCTTCTTACCATTTCTATTAACGTTTCCTGCTCTCCTTTTCCCTTGTGTCCATTGGACTCTATCTTTGCATTACTAAATCTGGTATTCTGGCCTTCATCCTCCTTATCCTGAGTGGAGGCTCCCTCACCTTCTTCCGTTTCCTCAATACATATCATGCGTTGATGTGTTTAAGCCCCTTAATTCTACAAAATGTGCAAGCGACCATTTTGTTAAAATTACGCATATGATAAAAAAAATTGTCAACAATGATACAGTTCCTTTTTCTTCTTAATGCAGACCAATCCCACTGTCTATCATTGATCGACGGGTCCTTCAACTTTCCCATGGCCTCCAACATGACCGCGACCCTTTTCCCAAAATGGAAATTCAGTCTTCGGGGCTCCACGAGTCCTGATGTCAAGTTTCCTTGACTCTTCGATTTCTTGACACTCAAAATGCCGATATGTTGAATTGGTGGTTATCCCCTGGCCAAAACGTGATCCACATGACCACCTTCCTCGTGACCACAACCTACCTTCAAAGGTGCGTCGCTTCACGAATTCGGGACTTCTAACGCCAAGCATCTCGATTCTGTCTTCGGAATGGCCGAAATGCCGATCCCCGAAATCCTGATAATAGGTGTGACTACAACCCCACTCCTCACTACGTCACATTTCACGACTTCGGGGTTTTCATCTCCAAGAGCCAGACTTCTTGTCTTTAGGAATTTTGAAATCCTGAATCCTGATATGCCAAAATCTGGTATAATCCTTTCAGGGATTTTCCCGATGCCTCGATCGTCGCCGCATGTCCTCCTGTAGGATGGTCCCGATACTCTCGGTGTTTCAAGACTTTGACCCCAATGGAATTGATCCATATTCCTTTGAAATCCTGGTATCTGAACTCTCGGTAGCTCCCCAATCACTGCCACACGTCCTCCACAGATGGACAACCCTGATCACTTCGAGACTTCACAAGTTGTGAAGTCGAAAGACTCCTCCGTTCCGCCCCTCAATGCCTGAATCCCTGAAATATGAGCATCTTGTGACATGTGTCCTCCACAGATGGATGGCTCTGATGTATTTAGGACTTCGTGAGTTGAGACTTCCTCTCTCTTGAACTCCTACCTCTATGTCTCCCAATATCTGAAACCTTGATGGGTCCTCAGATTACTGCCACACGTCCTCTTCAACGATGGATGGTCTTGATCTTTTTGGGACGTCGTGGATCGGGAGATTGCGATGCAACAATTCCACGACCCCTATACACTCTGATCCCCAAACTCTGAAATCCCAATGCCTCTGTCGTTTCAAGACTTTGACGAGCCTCCACTCAGCTCATATGTGAGATTAACTCATGCGCACCTTCTCCTAGATATGACGACTGTCGACGATCTATGTGGAATCTGATAGTAGTTGTAGCTTCTCCCTTGTGCGCTCTTCTTCCTGCCTTGGAAGATTTTCCAATTATCAAAGGCCTCAGCCTTTGCTTTCTACTATGAAGCTTGCAACTTCAGTTTCATACAGTGTTTTTGAACTCATTGACCCTCCTAAGCTTCCTTGAACTCAAACCCTCCAAAGGGTTTTCCTAGCTTTTCTTCTCCTCCTTACAGCTATGGGCCTGTGCATGAAAGCACTGCTCCTCCTAATATTTGTCCTCTTTGAATCCTTAAAGGATTCTTTGACCTCTGCACTCCTTGGAGGGTCCCTGAACACACGAAGGTGCTATCTGTCCTGAGCTTCTCTGTTGCTCAGAACTCTAAGGGATTTAACCCTTTTTTTTTTCTCCTTGAAGGGATGGAAGTGCCCTCTTGGCCTCTTCCTACTCAAGCACTCTTTGCTGAGCCTATAGGGTGTTCAGTAACCCTAAGAAGGTCTCCTCCTTGGACACTCTCTATTCTAGAACTCAAAGGAGTTCTCTTTGTGCACACATGCACCTGCTCGATGTCTTCCTGGAAGATCTCTATAGAATCCTCAGTGATTTTGTTTTCCCTTTGAACTCATAGTAGATTTCTCCTATGCACAATCTGCACCTGCTCGATTCCCTCCTGGAAGAGATCTACAGAACCCCTCAGTGATTTTGTCTTCTGCTATGTCCTCCTCTGCATAGTCCCTCCTCCAAGGTGTTCAACAACCTTGAGGTTTCCTCCTTGAGCCAATGACTTCAGTTGGTGCGCCCTCCTGGCACGTCCATGCCCAAATTTCGTAGAATTCAGGAGCGCATCTATGCACTGGCTGATAGAACCCTCAGCGTTTTGTCACACCCTCTTGGCATGAAGCCTCAAAGAACCCCAAACCTAAAATCAAAGAACCCACAGATAGCAGAACCTATATTTCCCTGCAAATGCACTTCTACATCATATAAAGAACACACAAAGACATTCATAAACACATAAAGACACACAAAAACTCATGCAGGAAATCTAGTCTTTATATTAATATGAAATGCCTCCTTTACAAGGTGTTCTTGAGCTCAGACTTTGACAGCGTCTCGACTCCTTCTCTCCTCTCCTCTAACTCTTGCAGATCTCTCCTATATCTCTACTCTAACTCTAAACATGATTGAAAGATATTTTACATGAGGGGGCTCTTCGAGCTCTTCCCTCCATCTCACCTAATCTCATTCAATTACATTGAATTCACAATTAAATGGTTTTCTAGTCCATATCGGAGCTAGATCCCAGCCTTACAACCATTAAAGGCCTTATTTAAATAAAGCCTACTCAAAGGCATATATTTATGGCTCCACGGCCTTACAAAACATTAATTACATTGATTTCAAATTCAAGATTTGAAACGAGAGGGTTGTGCCTCTCCTCCTTCGTTGAATGCACGCTATGTTGGCTAGCTGGATGGTGCATGGCTGGCTTGGGAGAGATTCTCTTGCATCATACTCCTTTGCTGCAAAAAATTCATGAGCTCTTTCTCATGAGCTCCCTAGCGTCGCTGTTGAAATCCTCCTAGATCCCAAACAGTCCTCTGGAGCAGTTCATCTGCTCCACTGCTCTGTTGTTGCTGTTGTTATTGCTTCTGCTGCTCTACTGCTACTGCTGTCTCCCTTCTGCTCAGCCTTTCTCTGTTGGTAGTCTCCTATGTTGACTTCAACATGAACCTTCTAACTTGCTCTATCTCCTCATCCAACTGCTCCCATGGTTGGCTCTGTGTATGCAATCTCCTCGGCTGCATTTCTTCTCTGCAAATGGGAAGATCATCATGGTATCCCATGTCATCCTTTTCATCCTCTATGGAACTAAGTGTCCACCCTGCTACAAAGTTTAACTTCGTAGTCCTATCACTGAGCTACTGCTCAGATTTTCCCTTTGACAACTCTGTTGCTGCCATATATCTTTGTGTTGGCTCAAGTCCAACCTCTCCTAGCTGCTCCTTGGGCTGGTATGCTCCTCCTGCATCTACTTCCAACTTGACTTGTTGGATGTGCATTCTCTGCACTATCACCCTTCTCTCCAGGGTTTTAATCTTCTCACACAGATCAACAAAGCTCATGTTGTCTGTCTCTTCTTCTTTTTCTACTGCAAGCTCCAATGTTGCAGTCTTCTCAGCTTCCTGGCTGAAAATGTTGAGCCATTCCTCGAAATGCTCATCTTCCTCTGCTTGGGCATCCTCTGATGTATGCTCCATTTCTTCGACAGTCACAGCTAGCTATCTTTCCCCTGTTGCTGCATCTACAACATAGAATCTTGCCTCAACTGGGCTCAATGGTAGGAATATCTGAATTCCTCCAATCATCAGAATGCTCTTCCAATCTTCCTCTATCAGCTTTCCTTGTTGATTTGAACTCATATCTGAGCTCATCTTCTCTCCCTTTCTCTCCTGGCAGTAGGGGAGTTCTTTGATACCCCCATGGCAGTCTATGATATCCTGCAGCGATCTCAACTCATTTCCCACTTGGCAATCTGAAATTTCCCTACTGTCCTCCTGACAGTCTATGAGATCCCGCATCGATCTCATCTCATTGCCCACCTGGCAATTGGAAATTTTTGTTCTGCCCTCTTGGCAGTCTCTGAGATCTTCTAGTGATCTCAGTTCATCCTCATCACTGAGATTTCTCCCATCTTCTGGCTCACATACATAAACCATATCCTCTTCATCTTTGAGGCTTTCAGCATGCCTCAGCCACACTTTCAACAACCTCTGCTGTCTTCTGGTCAACATCTCCTTGACTCGCCATTTTACCTTCATCCTCATGGGCCATTCATACACCCAATGTGATCTTGTATCCTACTACATATGCAATGCAAGTTCCTCCATTCTCGCTCTGATCTTGATGATCTCTTTATCCATCTCATCTTTTCTTGGCTACTGATGGATCTTCTTTCCATCTCATCTATGGCCTTTAGTAGCCATTTTCCTGCCTTCTATCTGCCCTCCTGGAAAACCTGCTACTGTCACTCTACAACTCTGAGTGCTTCCAGCATCCCCTACAATCCTCTTGACTGTCTTCTTGACTTTTGTGTACCTGCAAGCAATCACCACAGAGTCTCAATACTCTGCCTTCCTCTAATACCAAACTGATGTGTATCATAGTACTCTTTCTCCTCTCGCTTCCTCTTCCTGCAATATACAAATAGATTCAAGCTCTGATACCACTTGATGTGTATCAAAGTCATCATTTTCCTCTGGCTCCTTCGCCTGAAATCTATAGACGAGATCAAGCTCTGATACCACACTAGTATAGACCCCCGACCCTCAAGCCGTGATCCACTCACAGGATCATTTCAAATCTTTCCTGAGCCAAAGAAGCTCTTTTGGATCCCTATCGAAACCTCATCATTGATCCATAGGTCCTTCAACTTCCCCATGGCCTCCAACACGACCATGACCCTTTTCCCAAAATGGAAATTCAGTCTTCGGGACTCTACGAGTCCTGATGTCAAGTTTCCCTGACTCTTCGATTTACCGACACCCAAAATGTTGATCTGCCAAATTGGTGGTTAGCCCCTAGCCAGACCCTGTTCCATGTGACCACCTTCCTCGTGACCACAACCTACCTCCAAAGGTGCCTTGCTTCACAACTTTGGGACTTTCGACACCAAGCGTCTCGATTCTGTCTTTGGAATGGCCGAAATAACGATCCCCGAAATCCTAATAATAGGTGTGACCACAGCCCCACTCCTCGCTACGTCGCATTTCGTGACTTCGGGGTTTTCATCCCCAAGAGCCAAACTTCTTGTCTTTAGGACTTCCGAAATCCCAAATCTCAATATGCCGAAATTCGGTATAATCCTTTCGAGAATTTTCCCGATGCCTTGATCGTCGCCACGTGTCCTCCTATAGGACGATCCCGATACTCTCAGTGTTTCGGGACTTTGACCCCAACGACACTGATCCTTGGTCCTTCGAACTCTCGGTAGCTCCCCAATCACTGCCAAGCGTCCTCCACAGATGGACGTCCCTGATCACTTCAGGACTTCACAAGTTGTGAAGTCAAAAGACTTCTCTGTTCCGCTCTTCGATGCCTGAATCCCTGAAATACGAGGATCTCATGACACACGTCCTCCGCATATGGATGGCTCTAATTTCTTCAGGACTTCGTGAGTTGAGAATTCCTCTCTCCCAAACTCCTACCTCTCTGTCTCCCGATATCTAAAACCCTAATGGGTCCTCGTATTACCACCACACATCCTCTTCAATAATGGATGGTCCTGATCTTTTCAGAATGTCGTGGATTGAAAGATCGTGATGCAGCGATTCCATGACCCCTATACGCTCTAATCCTCGAACTCTGAAATCCTGATGCCTCTTCCGTTTCTGGACTTTGACGAGCCTCCGCTCAGCTCATATGCGATATTAACTCACATGCACCTTCTCCTAGATCTGATGACTATCAACAATATGTGCGGGATATGAAGGTAGTTGTAGCTTCTCCCTTGTGCACTCTTCTTCCTACCTTGGAATATTTTCCAATTATCAAAGGCCTTGGCCTTTTATTTCTACTACGAATCCTATGACTTTAGTTTCTGTCGGCATTCTTGAAACCGCTGACCCTCCTGATCTTCCTCGAACTCAAACCCTCCAAAGGGTTTTCCTGGATTTTCTGCTCCTCCTTACAGCTATAGGCCTGTGCGTGAAGGCACTTCTCCTCCTGAGCTTTGTCCTCTTTGAATCCTTAAAGGATTCTTCAACCTCTGCACTCCTTGTAGGGTCCCTGCACACATGAAGGTGCTATCCATCCTGAGCTTCTCTGTTTCTTAGACCTCTAAGGGATTTAACCATTTTCTTTCTCTCCTTGAAGGGATGGAAGTGCCCTCTTGGCCTCTTCCTACACAAGCACTCTTTGTTGAGCCTACAGGGTGTTTAGTAACCTTGGGAAGGTCTCCTCTTTGGACGCTCTCTATTCCAGAAATCAAAGGAGTTCTCTTTGTGCACACATGCACCCGATGTATTCCTGGAAGAGCTCTATAGAATCCTCAGTGATTCTATTTTCCCTTTGAACTCACAGTAGAGTTCTCCTGTGCACAATCTGCACCTGCTTGATGCCCTCCTGGCAGAGCTCTACAGAACCCCTCAATGATTCTGACTTTTGTTGTGTCCTCCTCTGCACAATCCCTCCTCCAAGGTGTTCAACAACCTTGAGGTTTCCTCCTTGAGCCAATGACTTCGGTTGGTGCGCCCTCCTAGCACGTCCTTGCCCAAATTCCGCAGAATTTAGGAGTGCATCTGAGCACTGGCTTCCAGAACCCTCAGCGTTCTGTCACACCCTCTTGGCATGAAGCCTCAAAGAAACCCAAACCTAAAATCAAAGAACCCACAGATAGCAGAACCTATCTGTCCCTGCAAATACACTTCTACAACATATAAAGAACACACAAAGACATTCATAAACACATAAAGACAGACATAAACTCATGCAAGAAATATGCTCTTTATATTAATATGAAATGCCTCCTTTATAAGGTGTTCTTGAGCTCGGACTTTGACATAGTCTCGGCTCCTTCTCTCCTCTCCTCTAACTCTCATAGAGCTCTCCTATATCTCTACTCTAACTCTAAACATGATTGAAATATCTTTTACATGAGGGGGCTCTTCGAGCTCTTCCCTCCATCTCACCTACTCTCATTCAATTACATTGAATTCATAATTAAATGGTTGTCTAGTCTAGATCGGAGCTAGATCCCATCCTTACAACCATTAAAGTCCTTCTTTAACTACATACTGCTCAAAGGCATAGATTTATGGCTCCACGGCCTTACAAAACATTAATTACATTGATTTCAAATTCAAGATTTGAAACGAGAGGGCTACGCCTCTCCTCCTTCATTGAATGCGCACTATGCTGGTTGGTTGGCTGGCGAATGGCTGGCTAGATAGGGCATGGCTGGCTTGGGAGCGATTCTCCTGCATCACTTCATTAATTCATTTTTCAAGATACTCAGAATAAATTGAATAATATCCTATTTCCATGCTAACATCAACTAATTCAACTAAAATGTTTTCTTTAAACTTCAACAACTCTTCTTCTTCATCTACACAAATTTCTACTATATTTTCTTCTTCATTTGTAAGATAACTTTCAACTTCACTAGGAGAATTATCATCAAAATATTTTGGAGAGTCTTTAACTTCATTGTCATTGATGGAATTGTCTTCTTTATCTTGATATACTTTATCTAGCGTCAACCATCGATCCTTGGCATAAGGACATTCTCCCATGCTTTATTTGACAGAACTTGAGAGTCCATTTAAAATGGGTTTGAGAGATAATTCATCATTCTTCTTTGCGTCCTTTTGTTATGCAAACTTTGAATTATTCTTCAAGGGAACTGATCCACCAATAGTTTCTTTCCAAACACCTATTCCTTTTCCATTAAAATACCCTTTCATTTCTATTCTCCATGCCAATTAATCTATTTCATCAAAGAGGGGAAATTCATTTTCATGTTCATCCATTTGTGTTTCCATGGTTCTCCTTCAAGCTTCTAAGGCTTATGATGAAGGCTTTCTTTGATACCAATTGTTGGACACACCAACCACACTAAGAGGGGAGTGAATCAATGTAGGGATCTTTTTACTCCTTTGCAAAACCACCATAGTTAGCATTCACCATTTACTCATCATTCATTAATTTCATTTATAACAAGTTTTATGTAAACATATATTCAACAAATATCATCAATAATCCATCACCATAGAGAACACAAGGAACACAATATATATGTATAAGTTTCTTTTATATTACAGACTACAATCCTTGGGGGTTTTTCAACAACAACTGAATAGAGAAACAACTCCACAAGAGCACCAATTCTAAATTCAAGAATCAACCTACAAATATCAACACCAACCTGATACCAATCTGTCAACAGGTTCATGACCTGTTTATACTATATCTCGTGTATGTACATGACCTTCTTATACTTCATCATGCATATGTATGTGCCCTGGCCCAATGCCATCCTGCATACACTTTTAGAGATTATGTTTTCTGAAACTTCAACCTTCTGGCCCTTCAAACCCTTTCTACCTCTGTCACATCAACTTGTGACCAGTTACTGCAAACTTTTTGTCACTGCCCAATTTGTGCCATAACCAAAACACAACCATATCCAATACTATCAAACAACCTATGCATGCTTCTCAACCATACACCATCATAGATCATGGACATCTCTCAATCATAATAGAATTGAACTACTCAACCAAACATCTACCATATTTAGACATCGATACAGTCATACAAATAATTCCTCAAGTATTCACCAAACCATGAGAAAATATAAGCATGAAGACAACATATAACCATACCATATATTTTGTAGCAGATTTGAACCAGTAGACCACTGTCTTGGGAACTTGCTTCAGACTTCAGGAACCTGGCACCAACACTTTCTCAAGCTTCTATGGATTTTCCCTCATGTACTCTCCCTATTATAATGTTAGCCCGCATATGTATGTGCCCTATTATACTGATATCTTATGTATGTACGCACCCTATTACACAGATAGCCTGCGTACATCTTAGCAACAAGGGTTTTTTAGTATTTACGAAACTCCAAAACTTTCATCGTCAATACCTTGTACTTACAAAACTTCTGATGCATCCATGAGTACCGAAAATGAATATTTCACCAATAATAGATATTCAATATTCTCAAGAGGTTCACATAGATAATCGACCCTTTCTCTCTTATTTATACTTCTCCAAGTATCTTCCTCATCTAACCAACTCTAACCAACTTCCTTCTTTTAGGGGTTAACCCACTTCTAACCACTTTGCCCACTTCTAACCCATTTTGTCCACTTCTAACCCACTTTTCTACAAAGAGTGAATTCTCCAATTCTAGTTGCAACTAATTTAATTTTAATTTTTTTCTTGTTGTAACCACTTAATCCATGACTAACCATTTTGACTAGTCAACTTTCTTCTACGAGCTTCTAGAATAATTTGACTTATTTGACCTTCTAGGGGCTTCTAGACAACACATGAGGGTTCTCCAAATTCACAAGGCTATAAATCTCTAACCATGAGGAGTTATGTGACATTCCACATATCACCGGAGATGGCATGGTGATCATTATCCATCTAGAATAGTCTCACTTGCAAATTCATGTATCTTTATTACAATATTCCACAATAAATCCTTGGGTTCCTTAACCACACATCTAGGATGACTCAACCACTTAACCACACACTTGGGATGACTCAACCACTTAACCATTTGGACTTCACAAAGCATTTTCCCATGAGGTATTTCACCGTAAGGGGACCACTTTGGATTTCATCCATTTGGTACTTCCTATCAACCATGACATGACATCAATGACACAACTTCAACACATCATTATGACACCACTTGAAATCAATCCTTTCACATCCATTACATCAATGAAAACATAATCCATCATTGAATACATCAATGAGACTATGACAAGACATCAACTCTTTGACATCAATAACAACATAATGCAACATAAAAAAGAGTCTTTAAATTTTCTTAATGAGATCCAACATTCTTACTTTTCCCAATAGTGGACCATAACATATATATGAAAAATTTGAAGATGCCTCCTTGTATATTTTATCACCAAGTGATTATATTCTCAATGCCTATTTGCATATGAATGAACCAATTCTATTTTTAATTGATCCTATAGCATGCAAAGATCCTTGAAGTCCCTTTTGCACTTACTATGGAACCTAAACTACTCTGCCAAAACTTTCCTACCATTTCTAGCATATTACTTCCTTCTATCTTTGTTTCCTAGAGGAGATGAATGTTTGGTTGATTTTCTCTTATCATTTCTCTTAGTGTTTCCTATTTTTTCCACATTACCCATTCCTTTGTATTTCCAAGACATAACCTTAATCATTTACTGGATTGCAATTTGGTACAATTTCCAAAGGCATTTTCCACAGTTGGTTGAGAGGACAAATTGTGTCCCTAGTTGTTATTTCCTCTCTCTTTTCATTATTAGTTATGTGGTCATTCCTTTGTTGTGATTTTTCCATTTCTCCCTTCTGATCCTCTTGATGTTGAACATTGATCCTTATTATTTTTCACTATACCATTAAATGAGGGATATAGGCTACAAGGGGTAGGAAAGGATGAGAAACAAATAGTTAATGATGGGGGAACAAGTTGAGATATAGATTCCTCAAAAACTAAAGGTGAATCCAAGGAGAAAGGGAGAGGGGATATGATATAGGGGTGGGAGGGGAAGGATCCAAAGAGGAGTATGGAGGGAATGACAAAGAGGATGTTAAGGCCCCTAAGTCCGTATGTTAAGGCCACTAAGTTCCTATGTTAAGACCCTAACACTCATTTAATATTAGTTTATTAGTTATGGATAAGTTGGATTGGGGTAGGTTACATCATGCTCATTTTATATCATATTTATAATAACATAGATTCATTTGTATAGGAATATTGTCTTGTTCATTGGATATATTGTAGTTAAGACGACAGTTGGAATATTTTTCTTTGTATTATCTTTGATAGACAACAAATGCTAACCAAGAAATGACATGGGATGGTTTCAAATCCTCTATCGAGGATAAATTCTATAATTTAAAATATTGGAAAGAACACAAATATTGGTAGCACCAATGACAAAAATATAAACAAAAATTAAATATTTGTATGTAAGAGTTCAACAACTATACTATTTAACTCAAAGTGATAAACAATAGTTCAATGTCAGATTAATTTTTCCATTTTAGAAGGAGTTTGAGATGTTTGAAATCTACACTCTTGAAGATGCCTTTCAAAAGGCTAAGTTAGCACATGATATTATAATTGGTGGGAGTGTAACAATGTTTTTGGAACTAATTTTAGTCAAAAGAAGAAGGCCATTTTAAAATATTGCATGACCATTACGATGAATATAAAGAGCATGGCCATGACAATGGGTATGTTGGGAGTTACATGAATGAAATTAATCTGAGAAAGTTCAAATGAAACATGGAAGATATTAGATATATAAAGTGGGTGTGTGAGTGATATTTGAGTCTGGAAACCCTCCCATATCATCAAGACATGCGAACAGTCTATCCATGTCAAATTTAAGTGCATACATAAACAATTTGAAAACATTTTAGCGTTGGCCCCATTCACGGGTCATTGTTGCCCATGTCTATCCCCAGTACAATGTATTTTGGTTATTTCCTTCAGGTGAGTTTGGAAATTTCTAAGTTTATTCGTGGAATGATTCAAGTGAGTTTGTTCATGGAAATTTCTAAGTTAGTCAAAGTTTAGATATTTGAAAAAGAAGTGAAAATGGTGCCTAAAAATTGATTTTCATGGAATTAAAGAATTTGTAGATGAAGGAGTAGGTCCAATTCATGGAGATAATTTCATGGATATGTTTGAAGGAATCCAACTCCTTGGGGATATTTCCACTTAGATTGTTGAAGGAGAGTGTCAGGAAAACCAAATTTTCACAACTAGTTATTTGACTTGGGATATTTTCTTCTAATTGATTATTGTACAGGAAGGGCTCCCTCAGATGAAAAAAAAAACCTAATTGAGTTGGTATATTACCATGAAGTGCATTTATTGAAATATTAAGTGCATGGAGAAACAAAAAAATTCTTAGGGAAGGAGAAATTGGGTCACCAAGATCCATGGGACAAATATCGAGGACACTCACTTTGTTATGAAATGGATGTTGATGGTTGAAAATATTGGTATTCCAATTGAACAAGGGTATTGTGGGACTCTATTTGATGATGGGACCATGAGGATTTCTAGTGATGTTATTCTTAAATTCCAATGACAATTGTTGATAATCATGAAATGAGTGAGTATGGGAGGAGGAGAAGGAAAAGATGAAGAAGAGAAAAAACATGGGGAAAGAATGATTGGGAAGAGGAGAAATAACACAAGGAAACAATCTAAATCGATAGATAATATAAATTAGGTTTCTTGAGAAATGGAAATAAAGGAATTTATAAAGTGCTCATGTTGAAGAGTATTCCAAGCATGATTGGGATGGAGGAATAAGATGAGGAGGAATATAAATCCAAGTTAATATTCACATAAGAAAAGAAAAGAAAAAATATTACACTATAGCAACAAAACTGTATATCCAACTCCATTAAATAAGATAAAAACCCTTCTAACCTATTTAATATTTATTTGATCCAAACCAACTACACGAAAAGCAACATTCCATTACAAGAAGAAAACATTACATCAATAAATCCATTCTTTTTAATGATGAAACATCTTCAAATCAAGTATGAATTAGGGAATTGTATAGGATTAGGGTTCCTCCTAGGGTTTTATATCAATGATAGGTGAAATTACCAAAATACTAACAATTTTTCACCTTGGGTGCTCCACCTACGATATACAATGATTTTTTCAAAGAAAGAGTGGCAATGTTCAAGTTTGACCTTATAAAAGGGCATGCATTACAGAAGCATGATCCTTATTTAGGCATGGTTGCACTAGTTTCAAGGGAAAATAGGAATGAGTGTATTACATGAAGTTTTATCTCAAGCCTTCCATCAGATTTTTCAAATAATCTACTAGTTCTTCATCTCCTTCCCTATTTTATAGTCCTTAATCTATATCCACTGCTTTTAACCACTAGTCGTTGCTTTTGGAAATTTAAGATGAACATGCTATAGGAAATATGAACATATTAATTGAAATGGCCTTGTTGCAATACGATGATAACGATGATGAAAAATATGATTATCATGGATAACTTCATCTCCTTCACAATTAGGTTCTAATTTTGTTGTTTCATTGTCAAATTCTTTGTGTGAGTCCTATTTGAGTCTCAAAACCATCCCATACTGTCAATGCATGCATCTACTATAACCATGTCAAATTTCAGTGCAAATAGGCACAAAATGGAAAAAAATTCAATGTTGGCCCCATTCACAAGTCACTTTGTGTGGGGTCCAATAAAAAAATAATTTGCAGCAATTGATAATTATTGGACAACCTTGAAAATTTTTAGAAGAACCAAAGTTAAAATTGGAGATGATGGTATAAACCTAAATGAGCTTCTCTTGATTTCAAGAATAATATATTCTCTACTAAATAAGGCCAACCATGTGAAGGTGGAAGCTCATATGACCCCTCCCCCCTCACATCACTCTCAATTCCCCAATACCCAATTTATCTACTATAAAATATTTGAAAGCAACATAGTAAGAATCAAACATAGAAACTAATTATAAGAAAACTACAAACATTTAAGGTAAATGAAAGAGAACAAATTAAATGAACACATATAAATACATACCTCTTGCATTTCAACATTTCAATATCATTAATATTCTTCTATTTCATCCAACTTAATATCTGTATCATCCTCTTAAAAATTGATGTTGTAAGCATTGTCCATATCATCATTATCATCAATGTTTTCATTTCCAATCCTATCATCATATATATCATCATCAGGAACATTGTCTCCTACATTTGGTTCCACTTCTTCAAGTTCTTCAACTAAAACATCTTTGATATCATCTTCATCCAGAACATTGTCTAGAACATCTCCTTCAACTTCAACAATGTATTTGTCTGACACATGAACTAACTTCTCCTCTACATCATCTTTGTCTTCAATATCATCTTATTCCGCTACATTTAACTTTATTGACCTTCCTCTTAGATCATATCTAACAACATACGACCAACCCCCTCTACCTGGAACCTCTGAGTAAAATACCTATTCGCATTGGCTTGGAAGAACATAGGGCTCTTATTTTGACTCAACATTCCTTGTATTAACCATGGTAAATCCATTAGCATGTTAATTAACATTTCTATCAGGATCACGTTCATTCATTTGTATCCTGTACCATTTGACATCGAACATAACTAGTTTGAAGGTTTTAAAGTCACACTCAAGTATATCATCCAAAAACCCATAGTATCAATTTTTATATACTTAAGGATGTATGTCACTTCTATAGGAAACATTAGTAACATGAAATACTACAGTTATCCCACTATCATAAGTTTTCAACTTTTCATCCAACTTTTTGACGAAAAATTTGCGGCCATTGCACCACATAGCCTTGTGTTGTTTCAACTAAAACATGTCAGACAAGTAAAAAATGCATTGTCAATTGATAAACATATTTATACTTGGAAATTATGCAAATTTATAAGAAACAAAACATGCCATGTACACCAATATAATATTAAAAAATACTAAATAGTATGGGTGAATATTTTTACCTGTTTATCTTTTAAACCATATGCTAAATCAATTTCCCTCTGTGTAATACTGGTATATCCTTTATGTTCATCTTATTTGACCAATGTAGCCACACCAAAACATGATAAAATACCATTGTTAGATTGTATACATCGTTCAATCCATACCTTCATCCAATCAATATTGTTTGTGATGTATAAATGTATTGCATCCCACTCTCGACTGGCTGTATTGAAATAAACAAATATTTCACATATAATCAGTTACTATGGTATACCTTCATAATAATGGCTTATGCAAAAAGACTACAAATTAAATAAGTACGATATGCAAAAAAACAAAAAGTCAAATGTATTATAAATTTCCACCATCTACTTGCATGTCACTTTCCTCATTCTGCCTTTCCCCAATAGGTGTTCCCCTTCAAATTTGTTGATGGAGTTTACATCCCAAACGTGATCCACATTAATTCTTGCAAATATTTTAGAAATATATTAAGTAATATGAACCATGGTTTGAAATACCATAGAAATATTAGGATGTTCTCTTTGTCTAACCAAATGATTTGAAATCGTTCAATGATTTCAAGTGACTCTCAACCATCCACATTGACCTTGTGTGTACAGGTCCACACTTCTCAATCTCCTCAACTTGGTGTACAAGGCAGTGCTCTTGTGCATTGGAAAATGTCGAAGGTAGATGCTTTTTCATTTCAAACATTAGACGAGGAATTTGTAACCTCCAATATTTTATATATTCTTTATAGATTTATTTAGATGACAACCATCTCCAAATGATGCAAGAAAATCACATGTTTGAACAAAAAAGTATATATTACTACATTACAACTAGTAAAACACACGCAATGAAATATAAGTTGTACAACGAATTGAAAAAATTACACTTTGCATATAAATCGTCACTTACCTCATGTATTTGTCGAGA
This sequence comes from Picea engelmannii, assembly GCA_009831015.1. Classification (NCBI taxonomy): domain Eukaryota; kingdom Viridiplantae; phylum Streptophyta; class Pinopsida; order Pinales; family Pinaceae; genus Picea; species Picea engelmannii. The sequence continues at coordinate 1,401 of ML863708.1, read as the reverse complement.
TCATATATAAGTTGTTTGAAATTGTTGTCAAAGTTTTCTGGGAGACGTAGAGTTAGAACATACTGTAACACAAAAAATGAATCATTATTTAGTCACAAATTAGTAGATTAAAAAAACACGAACAATATGTTTCATCAATATAGAAATATATACACCAAAATAATTACCGTAATCAAGGTATGCCAATCATGAGTTTTTACCCCACCTAATTCACCTTTCTTTGTAAGGATATTCTTTATGTTTGAAGAAAATCCAGTGGGATTTTTTTTTTTTCAATAACCTCTTTTACATTCTTGTTTTGTTGCTCTGTCAATAACCATGGAAAGACGCTTATATTTTGGTCGTCTGCATCACTATTTGAATTAATGACACTTTGCATTGCATTATTGGCCTCCTTAATGTCATTATAACTCTTGACAATATTTTCTTTGTCACTCCTTTCATCTAATATTCTCCATAATGATTATGTTACATTCTTCTTGATGTGAATTGTATCAAACAAATGAACAATTTCTAGGTGCTCATAGTAGGGGAGCTTACTAAATTTCATGGGATAACTTTTCATTCCTCATGGAAGCACCACATTATTAATTCCTTCATGATGACCTTCAAGGTGAAGAATAAAAATTAAAGATATTGTAACAATACTTGTCAATTAGTACAATGAACAAAATGCAATAAAAAATAAAATATTACAAACATTTCATGTATGAGACATGATAGTCGATTATATCCAATACACCTTGACGATTTCTATTATATTGCAACTTCCATATATGAGATGTCATTCTCCTTGGTTTTAATCCTTTCTCTTATTTACCATTTAAAATATGTTTCTCGGTACTTCAATACCTATGGTTCTTAGAGAGGAAATGCCTATACTCATCAAACACCTCCTTTCCTAAAATTCTTGAATGATGAGATTTCATCTTAGGACAAAAAATTGGACATGGAAATTTACCCTTTGTTTGAAGACCTACAAGAGATGGATTAAATTTTATATCCATTATTACAAGTATGTTTAATGAAGGGATTATATAAAAAACATGCATGATATGAAATTCATAAAATTAAACATTATTAAAGTGTAGTGTAACGTTATAACATACTATAGAAATGTGTTAGCTCTAGAGCATCATGAATTGTCCATACAAGCATTGAATGGAATTTAAATTTCCTTTTCACATATATTTGTCTAGAGATATCATACATAGTGATTCCATTCCATAAATCAAGTAACTCGTTAATAAGAGGCTCAATATATACATTCATATCTTTGACTTGGTACTTACCTAATTGATTTAACATACAATACATAATTACTACATATATGAGTAAATAAAAAAATATCAAACATAATTATAAGATCACATAATTGAACATATATGAGTAAACAATAAA
>WSFP011421833.1:0-22854 GCA_009831015.1 Picea engelmannii | reverse complement strand
AGGACCACTACAGGAAGAATCATTGAAGGTAATTAGGGATTTGGCCAATATGTAGGGTAAGGTCAAGTAGGCAGTGATTGAAGAATAGGACAAAATTACAAACTTGACCGCGCATGGGGTAGAGGAGATAGAAGAAAAATATGCCATTCTCATCAGATATGTGGAGGTAGCTAAGGATGGCTCTCAAAAATTCATTTTGGAATGGAAGAGTAAGCAATAGGCCTGAGTGGCTCAGGATGACCGATAGGTGAGTGTTGGGGGCCTCTTGTATAGGAAGTTTTGGAATTTTTTTTTTAGTTTTGATACAGTTTTTGGAAAAATACTAAGTATAGGAAAGTGAACAAAAGAATAAGGAAAGCTAGGGAGTGCACAACTAAGGTGCATCCAGGAGGACAACTCACAGAAGGAGGAAAGTGTGCAGAAGGAAGACAGGGTGCAGACATGAGAATAAAGAAAATAGAAGAATAAATCTGATAAAGGATAAACTAAGAGAATAAAGTGAGAGAATAAATAATGATTAAAGGATGATAACCCGACATTCCATAAATAGAACAATATAAAAAAGAAACATGCACAAGGAAAATCATCACGAACAACCAATTAGCTAAGGGAAGTATGCATTGTAATGGGGTATTTTTGGGATGAACATATTAGTGATTTTAGCCCTAGATTTCTTCATAAATATGTAATAGGATGGGAAAATGGGGTTCCTCGGTTTCTCTCTCATGAGTTATGGTACATTTTTAGGGGTTCCTCCATATGATTGGGTTCCAAGTTTCTAGAATGTAACAGTCTGTTGATGAGAAGAATCAATAAAGGAATGCTAAAGAGATGATACAGAATATTGTGTTGTCTGTCTTTTATATGTTTAATTATGAATTCTATCTAAATGTATTATAGAATATATTTGTCTTAAGATTAAAAATAGTGTAATTTTCATAGTTGTTACAACAATGAAGTATACATGAATCAGGAATATCATGATAGTATGAATCTTAATCACTAAGTAGTTAATAAGCAACAAGAACAAAATCTTGTGCACAAAAATTATAAGGAAGACTGTAGAATATGGCCACCTCCCATTCCTTCAATACTATAGAAGCTTATTCCTCAGAGTCCCAATAGATACCTTGGGTGAGATTTCATTTGTGCAAGAAGGTGATGCCAAAAGGGATGGTGTTTGGTGCTTTTTGTTGGTTAAATATAAGTCTAACCTAGGGTCTTACAACCTGTGCACAATGCGAAATATGCATAACACACATCCTCAACATGTCATCTAGCACTATGTTTAGCCTCTTAGTATGACCATTTCTCTGGGGATGGTAGGTTGTGCTAAATGTACAATGTGTTCCCAAACCTAAAAACAAGATTTCCCAAAAGATTGAGGTGAATTTAGAATCTATGGGCGAGATTATGGTCTTGGGTAGACCATGAAATATGAAAATTTCCTTCATGAAGATGTTATCAACATCTATGGCCTTAAAAGTAGATTTGATAGGAATGAAGTAAGTTTCCTTTCTCAGCTTATCCACTACTACCATGATTTCATCATGTTTCTTAACTGTCCTTGGAAACTCGGTAATTAAATCCATTGAAATAGTCTCCCATATCCATTATGGAATTGGTAATGGTGGAAATAATCCTGCAATATGTTTATTCTCAACTTTCACTTGTTGACATTCCAAACACTTGGCATTGTATTCTTCAATGTATGGCTTCATTCTAGGCCAATAATATACTTGTCTTACTGTTGTTACCATTTTCTAGTAACCAGTATGACCTACATAAGGTCTCCTATGGAATTCATCCATGATCAAGTGCCTCAACTTTGTTGAACTAGGAACATATAGCCTATTGTTGTACAACATCAAATTATCATCCCCAAGATGATATCCTTCATATTTTATCTCTCTGGAATCTTGCTACAACCATTCTTTCACTTTATTGGAGAACTCATATTCTTGTGAGAGGGTTTTGATCCTTTGATAAATTTCATACTCTCTCACACTTTCTACTATTGATTGTATTTACTACACACTCCGACTGAGTGCATCTTCCACTCTATTCACCTTTCCTTGTATGTGTTTGATTTCAAAATCAAACTTGTTGATCAATGCCATCCACTTGGATTGTTTAGCGTTTAACATTGACTGGTCAAACAAATATTTCATACCTCAATGGTTTTTCATCAAGACAAATCTTATTCTGAGTAGGTAATGCCTCCACATATTCAACACATGCACAATTGTTTCAAGTTCCAGATCATGAGGGACACACATTTGTTCATGATTCATAGTTGATCGATTGTACCTCCTGCATAAGGACTCAAACGATTCCTCTTTTGCAAGCATCATTACAAACTAATAAATCCTTTTAAGGGTATGCAATATTCAAAATAGGGGCATTGCTCAAAAGGTGCTTCAGTTGTTGAAAGTTGGATTCACACTCTGCTAACCATATAAACGTTTTTCCTTTTTCTTTGTAATGAGGTAATGTGATGACCAATCTTGGAAAATACCCTTATAAAAATCCTATAGTACCCATATAATCCCACAAAATACCTTAACTCTGTTATATTTCTAAGGGAAAGACAATCCAAGATTTCCTTGATATTTTCAGGATCTACTGCCACTCCTTCTACTGAGATGGTGTGGCCTAAATAATGGATTTATTTCTAAAAGAAATCACACTTGTTGAAATTAAAATATATATGGTGATCCCTAAACACTTGTAGAACCATCTTGAGATTATCTTCATTCTCTTATTAAGTCTTGGAATACACCAAAATATCATCCACAAACACCAAGACAAATTTATATAAATATTTCCTGAGAACACTATTCATCAAGCACAAGAATGTGGTTGTTTCATTAGTAAGTCTGAATGGCACCACCAAGAACTCATAGTGTCCATAACTTGTTCTAAATGTTTTCTTGTGTATGTCCTCATCTCTAATTCTAACATGGTCATATCTTGATTTCAAATTGATCTTTGGGAAAACGTCAACTCCCTTGAGCTGGTCAAAGAGATCATTGATATTAGGAAGGGGATATTTATTATTGATGTTCATATTGTTCAAATAAATGTAGTCAATACATAATATCAATGTACCATACTTCTCCTATTGTAACATTTATCCAACATCTCCTTCAGTTATACTTTCAGCTACACCAATTCTTGTGTGTTCATCCTGTAAGGTACTTTTGATGTTGGTACTACTCCAGGAACAAGTTCTATTGAAAAATAAAGATCTTTCTTGGGAGGTAGTCCAGACACCTCCTCTAGAAATACATCCTTAAACTCCCACAACATGAGGTGATATTTATCCTTCAACTCCTTGCCTTGTGTTGAGTTAAGCACTTGTATCTCATATAAGGGGCATCCATTTCTGTTGAATTTATTAAGCTCCAATTTTGATATTTTCTTAACTCAAACTGTATTTCGAATGCCTTACAATACTCTTGTGTTTACCTCTTCATATTTGCATTCCAAGGTTTTCTCATAACTATTCAATTTTTCCTTGTGATTCAAATACCTAACAGAACATCATATGATCCCAAAAGTAGGATATTCATGGCTACTTTCATATGCAATCCACTCATCTCAAATGGACATGCCTCTATCATTTCTACCACTTTTCTCTTAGTTATTTTGGCTAATTGAACCAACCATTTCTTTGCATGATTCTTCCTCTATAAGGAACATGCCTCAACAAATTGAGGTGAAACATAACTAAGCTTATATCCAGGATCAATTAAAATAGAATTAGGTTTCTTGGAAATTATACCTTCCAACTCCACTACTGAAGCTTGGTAGTCTTCTTGGGGATTTTTCACAGCTACATATATCATGGGCATGCTTCTGGAAACATCATTAGCAGTAGAAGCATCATGGACATGGTAATATTTGTTATTGTCTTGTTGGATATGAGGAAAATCTGTCAACATGTGTGGTTCTCCACAAACCTATCAGTGTAGAGGTCCTTTCTTTGGTTCCTATACTCTTTCTCTTTCCCTCTTTTCTGGCCTATTTCCACTCTAAGATGGAAAGTTTTGTTGATGCACACTTCTTCTTGGTTGACCCAATTGTTCACCCTTATTCAAATTCTTATAAAGGAAGTATTTAAACACCTTATTCTAGAATCCACTCTTATCCTTTCTTTTACAATCTTTAGAAGGATCTTGCTTATGTTTAGACTTATCACAGAAAAACTTAGCCTTCCTTATCAAATTCAATTATGTCCTGATGGGACTGTGGCAATCCACTGAGAAAACGTTGTATCCTTGATTTCCCATCTTTGAGGTAAGGAACATACCTCAACAACTCCAAAAATATTTTGGCATAGGCATCCATAGTAAGTTGTCCCAACTTATGCTCATGGAATTCCTTGATTTTTTCATCGTAATACTTCTCTAATAATTATTCCTTTCTGAAGTGCTTCTCAAAATGCTTCTAGGTTAGTTTTCTTTCCTTCATTCCTTTGACTTCCTTTAGGTCTTCCCACCATATGAAAGATCCTCCATTCAAATTGAATATGGAAATATTCACTTTTGTATTGTCCAAGTAATTAGGTACCCTAAAAATAGTTCTTCAAACCCAGGAACCAAGCCTCGACTTCTAATCCCTTATCGATTTATCCGTCGAAGGTAGAAGGCTTAGCTTTATAAAATTCTTCAGTTAGAGAAATTTTTGAATGTCTCTTCCTTTTATTTTTAGGGACACTCAATCTAGTGTCACTGCTGGAAAAATCCTCGAAAGATATCTTTCTCCTGGATGACTCTATGTAAATACTTACACCATGTTTGGGGATTTTTATCACAAGGGTGAGAAAAAAGAGACCCCTTTGATTTCCTTGGTAAGCCAAAAAAGCAACACATAAAAATGTTTAGTAGGTTAGTGAACCCACAAACTATGAAAAAATAAATAAAGGGCAACAAGGAATGATAAACAAAGAGGACTAAACTAAACAAACATTAACAAAGGATGCATGAAATTTGACACAAAGAGTGGTTACCCAATAGAGAATGGTATTTGAAATTGAGATCACCAAGAGGATTACTTTGGGATTTATGAATCCCCTATTCCTCCTAGGGAGGGCTCTTGAATCCCTCAAAGTAGATCTATTACTCTCCTATTTTGAATTACAATGGTGAAGAACTCTATGGCAAGGATTCCCAAGAGGTGAAAATATTTCCCTATGCTATACTTGCCAAAGCTATTCTTAAGAGAACAAATGGCTTCTCTAAGAGTATTTGGAAATCATAAAAATTCTATGAAAATCTTCTTTTTTGGCATATAATGGCCATCTTCAATATTCCATATATAAGATAGAATGTAGAATAGAAATATTTAGCAAGCAATGGCAGAACAACAATGATATATCCAAAACAATATCATAATAATACCATAATAACACCAGAAAGAACACATTTATTAATGATAGAAATGTGCACTTGCCTATTTGAGGGGGTAACCTTCAACAACGTAGAGCTCTATTACAATAATATCCAAGAAAAAAATATACAATGCCTCATACGCTTGTTTATACTAATTCTACCTTCTAAGGAAACATCTAGAGGAAGACTTTCTATAAGTGGAAGCTTCTATTAGGTTTTCTTACATTGACTTATTATTCTTTATTTATTAGTCCTTATTAACTAATTTCTTCCTTTATTAGATAGAGAAAAATATCCTACTAACTAATGACCCATGGAGAGGGGTTAGGATTGGATCCTAACATTCCCTCCCCCTTCAAAATAATCCTTTTACTCAAGGTTGTAGGTGCATAAATTGTTAGAGTATGGTTGTTGGTTCCCAGGTTTCATCCTCTAGTGATGTGTCCTTATACTTTATCAACACTTCCTTGATAGTTGTACTATGCAATTGATGTTCATAGTGATTGAGGACTACTTATGGTCAGAGCCAAAGGGAGCCTTCTTCATCTAATTTTGAAAGGATGGTTTGGACCCTGCAATTTTTTCCCACCACTTTCTTCAGACAGGAAACATGGAACACCGGATGGATTTTTGAAGTAGCAGGAAGGGACAATTTGTAGGCCATTGAACCAATACGCTTGATGATATGGAAGGGCCCATAAAAATTGTCTTCCAACTTGTAATGTCCCTAGGCTTTGAGAGATGTTTTCATCTAAGGTTGGAGCCAAATAAACACATGTATACCTTCTTGAAAAACCCTTTATAAATGATGTTGGTCCACCTATTGCTTCATGCAATTTTGGGCCATGTGGAGGTTATCCTTCATATCTGCTAGGGTGGTTATGCGAACTTGCAACATTGTATCAATAGATTGGACCTTTGATGTGCCTAGAAAATAAGTAGTGACTATAAGTGGGTGTTGGCCATACATTGCTTCATATGGGGTCATTTTAGTGGTTGTATGATAGGAATTATTGTACCACCATTTGGACAAGGGGAGCCATTGCACCCACTACTGTTGTTTGTTCGAAAAAAAATACCACAAGTGGGTTTCCAAACATTTTTTGACCACTTTTGTTTGTTTGTTAGATTAGGAGTGATGGGTTGTGCTCATGTTCATTTAGGTGCCCTGTAATTTAAACAACTCTTGCCAAAATGTGTCAGTGAAATTTGGGTCACAATCAAATATAATAGAGGTGGGCATGCCATGTAACTTGAAAATATGATCAAGGAAAACTTGTGCTACTAATTCTGGTGTGAAAGGGTGTGGTAATGCAAAAAAATGAGCATACTTTGAGAGCATATCAACCACCACCATCATGATGTACTTTTTCCCAAGTTTAGGAAGGGCCACTATAAAATCCATGGAGATTTATGTCCACATAGAAGCTCAAATGTGTATGGGTTGTAGGGAATCTGGAGACTTGATAGTTTCACCTTTATTACATTGGCACACCTCACACTCTGTCACAAAGTGAAGGATAACCTTCTTCATTCCTACCTAGAAAAAAGAACGACGAGCACGAGCATATGTCTTTTGGAACCTCGAGTGACCCACAATATCTGATGAGTGCAACTCATTTAAGAGCCTCATAATGAGTACTAAAGAGGGTGATAGAACTAGGCAATCCTTATATCTAAGAATATTTACCTTCCAAGTGTAGCTAATGGGAGGATTAGGGTCCGCCTGAAGGCATTGAATTAACTTGGATATAGTTGGGTGTGTTAGCCACTCTTGGAGTACTTCATCAATCCAATCAGGGAATGGTAAGGATAAGGAAAATAAGGATCCATCCTCATCATGTTGTCTTGACAATGCATCAACTACCATATTATATTTTCCCTTTTTGTATATTCTTTCATAATCATAACCCTACATTTTGGTTAGCCACTTAATTTGTTTTGGGGAGGATAGTCATTGCTCCAAAAAATATTTTAGTCTATGGTGATCTATTTTGATCTGAAAATGACGTCCCAATAGATATGGCCTCCATGTGTCCACTGCATGGAGAATGATCATAATTTATTTTTCATACATATAGATACCCAAATTTCATCCACTCAACGCTTGGATGGTAAAGGCCAAAGGTCGACCATATTGTGTGAGCATTGCATATATACCACTGTCAGAAGCATCTGATTCCACCACAAGTTTTTTTTTGAATTCGGTAGTTGATAGGAAAGGAGTAGTGCACATGGTGCTCTTTAATTCTCCGAAGGCTTTCTCAGAAACAAGTGTCCAATGAAATGCAATCTTCTTAAGGAGGTCGGTCAAGGGCTTAGCAATTTTTCCATAATGGTGAAAAAATTTCCTATAATATCCTGTGAGACCAAGAAAACCCCTTAGGTGTTTTAAGGTCATGGGTTTCATCCACTCTTGGATAGATTGTATCTTTTTGGGGTCCACTTTTACCCCTTCACGACCGACAATGTGTCCCAAGTATTCCACTTCGTTGGCTCCAAATTAACAATTTGTCTTTTTGACAAACAATTGGTTTTCCTGCAGCAAGTGAAGAAATTTGTCCACATGAAGAAGGTGGATATCCCAAGTGCGGTTGTAAATGAGGATGTCATCAAAGAAAACCAATGAATTTTTTGAAGGTAAGGTTTCAATATTTTATTCATGAGACTTTGAAAGGTGGATGGGGCATTGTAAAGGCCAAAATGCATGCCCAAGAATTCATAATGTCCTTCATGAGTTCTGAAAGTAGTCTTCGGAATATATTCCTCCTTCATTCGGATCTGGTGATAGTTGGAGCGAAGGTCTAATTTGGTGAATACACAGGCACCTTGGAGTTCATCCAAAATATCATCAATGACAGGAATGAGAAACTTATCTTTGATGGTCAGTTTATTCAGGGCATGAAAATTAGGGCACATGCACCAAGTACCTTATTTGTTTAAGAACATTACCACTGGTGAAGAATATGGGATGGTACTAGGGAGAATTACCCATGCCAACATTAATTCTTGTACCATCTTTTCTATTTCATTTTTTTGATAAAATGGATATATGTATGGATGTACATTAGCAGGGTGACTAATAGGAAGGAGAGGGATGCTATGATCATTCTCTCCCCTAGAAGAAGGAAAGGTTGTGGGAACCTCAAAGACCTTGGGTTACTTTTCCAATATGAGTTGCAGGCTAGGAGGAGCTACTTGAGAGCCATGTTCAGTGAACTGGATGGAATTAAATTGAGAAATCACACCATGGTGGAATTTATTCAATAGTTTTTCCATCCTATAAGAGATGGCGATTTTAGGAGAGCCCGCTTGGAGACTTCAGAGGGTATAGGGGTGAGAATATTGGGTGAAGATCATATATAATTATTGATAACCCATTTTGATTGGCCCCATAGTCTAAATCCATTCCACTCCTAATACAATATCACAACCACCCATGGAAATAGAGAACATGTGGTTTTTTATATGATAATTACCCATTTGAAGTTTGACATTCTCACAACATCCCCCATGCTTCATAGTACCACCAAGAGCGATGAGGATTTGAAAATTAGAAACAGGGTGGACAAAGTAATGGATTTCATCAACAAGCCTACAATGAATAAAATTATGGGTGCTACCACTATCAATCAACACCACCACCAACCTATGTTTGATGTAGCCATTGAGCTTCAATGTTTGCAGGGACGAAATACTCGAGAGTACATGAAGTGATATGATGGGTTCCTCTGGTTCTACAGGGGTTACAAGTAGAGCTTTGGTGTGATCACTTAGATGTTCCTCCTATAGTTCAGGAGCCTCATATGATGGGATGCTTTCATGGGGAGAGTAAGTTGATGCATCAATCTGGAATAACTTTTGTTCTCAACATTTATGCCACAGGGAATACTTTTCATCACAATAGTAGCAAAGTACTTACTTGCAATGTTCCTACATTTCTGCTAGAGATACCTTTTGGACCTTCAATGTTTGTGTCGAAGTTGGGTGAGCCTTGGGGAAAGGATGGGTGAGAACTGGAGCCTTCATGGGTGGAGCCTGAAGGATGGTCTCGTAATTGACATGCCCACAACCAGGTAGTAGGATGATGCATAGTTACATGAGCCCATATGGATTCCTTTAAGCCACTGATAAAACATTCAAGGTAAAATGAATTAGATAATCCCTTATTCCTGATAGCCAATTGTTCAGATGTCGTGATGAAATATGTGACTAATCCAGTTTGGCGCATCTTGGTGAGCCTACCCAAAAAATGTGATTCCTTATCAAAATGGGCACAAACTTCTTTAGTGAACATGTTCCAAGTGGACATTCCTGGATAACATTTCTTATTCCACTACCATCATTCTTGATCCAGGTACAAAACCCCTACATATAATTTGGTCTCATCATCCCAAATATTATGGAGGGAGAAGTATTGTTCCATTTGAGAGACCCACCCTACTGGGTTGGATCCATCAAAATTATGCATGTCAACTTTGGGCACCTTATTCCAAGAGTGTGGAGAACCCCAAGGGGAGTGAGATGAATGAGTATGTTCATAATTGGAATGTTGAGGGTCCTCTACATTAGGATCTACCTACTTACCTTTTTCAAATTATTGCATGGATTCATGGATGGCTACGTGGAGTTCCTCTTGGAGGCACTCTTTGACTTCGTCTTGTAGGGTGGTGGTGATGGATTCCATTTTCATTTCTAAGATGGACATACTAGTCTCCCAGTATTCTTAAGTATGAGCTCTGGTGGTTGGAATGGTAATGGATTAGGTATTGGATGAGGTGCCAGGACAGAAATCAAGGCCAAAAAAATGATATGTACCAGGGTGATCAGGACAAAGAGAGGAGTCCAATAGGATAGGTGTCAAATAAGGGTGTTTTGGAAAGGGGTGGGACCACGGGAAAAAAATGCTTAAAAGTGAAGGGTACCATTACAATCAAAATGAATAGAGGAATGCAATGGAATATGTTACAAATAAGGGTGTTTACATGCCCCTGCTTTTTTTTTTACTCCTACAGAGTTATTCTGCCTTGAATACTTTTGTAGTGGCGAAATTCCCAAATTCTCAATAATAAAAAATGTCAGTATGTAGTGTTTCTGCAACAAAAAAATGCAACATGGGCCAATTTTCAATGAAATAGATGTTTCCTTCCCAAAGTTTAGGGTTTGCAGGGTGTCTACAGTCAAGGGTTTTCCCTTTGCTATAGCTCTCTTATATATGTGCGGGGTCAAAAAGTATTACTCGACCCAATATCTCAGGGCACCAACTAAGGAGGCTAGACCGTACCCTTAGTTGTACTACCCAACTACCCAATTACTATAGATTCTCTTCTTGAGTGTTGTTCTCGGTCACACTATAGAATTTAGGTGACCAATCAGTTTATCTATGAAAGGCTTTAGGATGCCTAGGTTGATCTCTATACAGGTGTTTCTTGATGCACTACCACTCGAAGGGGTATCAACATGGGTTAAAAGTGTGTCCAATAGATGTGTGCTTAAGAACCACTTGTATTTCCTGTGTTTATTACTCCCCAACCATGGGTTTATGTGCATAATGACATGTCTTTGTAGCTTAAAGAAGTTGGAATACGTCTCTACCCTAAAAAAAAAATTACCCCATAAGTCTTTCCTAGGAAAGAGCTCTGATACCATTTGCAATGTTCTAGATATAATATAGTATGCAGAACATAAATATTTAGCAAGCAATGGCAGAATAACAACAATATATCCAGAACAATATTGGAATAATACCAGAATACACCAGAAAGGGCACCTTTATTAATAATATCAATGTTCACTTGCCTCTTCAAGGGGGAAACCTCCAACAGAGAAGATATCTATTAAAATAATATCCAAGACCAAAATATCCAATGCCTCCTACTCTTATTAATACTAATTCCACCTTCTAAGGAAACTTCTAGAGGAAGATTTTCTAGAAGCAGAAGCTTCTATTAGGTCTTCTTACATTGACTTATTCTCCTTTATTGTTATGCCTTATTAAATAATGTCAAACTTTATTACATAGAAAACATATCCTACTAAATAATGACCCATGGAGAGGGGTTAAGATCGAATCCTAACACCATCTATTTATAGAACCATAGAAAGATATTTCATAACTTGTTCCAAGAGTGAATGGGAGACCTTTATAGGTACATCCCATCTTTCCAGTCATCCCAAGGTGAGATTTTGGGTCGATATTGGGGTCTTGTCTTGAATTACATCACCCTAGAAGTGGTTGAGGCATGACCAAATTCATAAATGCTTCATTTCCGCATCCACGTGGGTTTCTTCATGGAAAGTCGTGTGAGCTAAGAAATGTGCATATTTGGAGTTGTTTTGTCCCATGTGGATATGCGTGCATTGAATTTGTTGAAAGTGTGCACAACTTTATTGGTTTTTTTCATAGTTTTGGTCACCTTGCTTATAATTGGTTTTGTAAATATTGGAAGTATGTTGCATATGCACTGATTTTTTCTTCATCCATTTTATATACTTCTATGAGTGATCTTTTGGTAATAATAGATTCCCCATCAGGGATGATTTTAAGGGCTAAATTTCACTCATGGGCTAATTTTCCATGGTTTTTCCAAAAGCGAGATTCGTTATTTTAAAACCGATTCGCCCAAATTTTATAGGATAAAATTATTTTACCTTAAAAATTGCTAAAATTTTATAAAAACTATATAAAATACTTAGAAATTTGAATATTTTTGAAAAAATATCACAAAACGTTTATAGTTGAAATATGAAGGATTAGTAATATTCGCCAAGGTTTCTACATTTTAAAATAAATTTCCATCCTTAAAATCATCCCTGTTCCCCATGATGTGTGAGTTTAGGAGAATACATATTGTTGAAATACATCAATGTTTATTTTGCTGAAATTGCCATAATAGAGAAGAGTTGTAGTGACAACTAAGAGGAACTTTGAGAGATATCCGTTGGAGGAAAATGAGATTCTGAATAAGACCAATATTCTACAAACACCTGAAATGCAAATTTCTGTACAAACAAGGTGGGCATTCCCCCTTCTTGTGTCATGAAACCATAAATGAAATGATGGAAACCGAATATCATTGATGAAGTAGATGTCTGCAGTGCCCTCAGGGGCATCAAACAAAAGCAAATGATGTTTTTGATTACTAACATGATCTTAATCAAGGTATGGATAACTCAGAGGCATTGATGGCCTAGAAAATTTAGAGGTCTTCAACAATTACTGAAAATTGCAATGGTTGCATACTAAGATCCGCTGTAACATGAAACTTTGTTGGAGTCGAATGTCATGGGGGTCAAGGACATCAAAAAGTGATGAGTACTATTTATGTACCATCCAAGAATAATCAGTAATAAGGAATTGAGAGCCAAGATACTCCCATATTTCTCGAAACTTGTGTTGACGTCGATAGGGAAGGGGCATGACTGCAAGAAGAAAAGGGCTTCTTAGCATCAATTTGATCAAATGGATACTGGGGAATGAATTTTAGGAGGGGATGGATGAAATGGTGACATGAACGATGTTCAATATTTATGGGTCTCGAGAACTTCCCTTAGTTGGGTAAAATGTAATGATTACATAACACGTAAAACATGATTCATCAAGGGAATGACCAGATATTGGGAAAACTATGCTGAAATGGTGAAATTTCAAAGGAGTGGATGAAAGGTCAAAATACAGATGTTTGGGACAGGAGTGTCAGTGAGAGTTGATATTTGGGCCATGATATGGATACCTTTTCAAAGATGATGATGAAATGGGAATGCCCCAACCAAGGGTGGTATGGGTTGTTGTGTGCTAAGGAAAAAGATGCCATCGAATGCGATAGAAAAAAAATCTACCCTAATTGTTGGAATTAGAAATGTGCTTTATACAATTACCAAATAAATAAAGAATGACTGGGTTGAAAGTACATGTACAAAAAAAGGTTCCCCAGGGAAATATGGATTGGCCTCCTGGGGCACAAGTAGGGGAATGTAATTGATGAAGGGTGGGGGGTCCATTGGTGTTTTTATGTACCAGGTAGGTGAATGGAGGATGAAAATGTAGATGGGAAATTTATGTTGGATGATATGGAAGGTTAATGATAATGCACAGGTTCATTTAATGTAACCAGAACAATATGACGTGGGATTCCATTGGGGGTAGGCTAGAAAGAATATGAGAAGAAGGATGAGGCTCATTCTTTGAGGTGCAATACCACTATGAATCCTAAGACTAACTGATAGAATAGCATGAGTGTCAATTTTCCAAGGGGGAAACATCTATGGGACAACTCATGTAGGTGGGAATACTACCGACTGACAGTACCTGAATGAAATATAGGTGATGATACTGCAGATTCAGGTGGGATCCTAAAGGGTAAATGTAAAGGGGTATAACTGGGATATGAAACTATTTGTGGAGGGCGTGAGTGCATGTCACTTGTGTAAAGGGGCCATGGGATGGCCAATACTGAATGCGGTGTATGTTTTTTTTTTAACAAGTATCTTCATGCAAAAATCCAAATACCCAACATGAAAAATATCTAATGATAAAGAACATATGACAATTATTAGATAGAATTGATAGTGAGCAAGTGTACCTGTGTTTTTAACATTGTTGGGAAAAATGGTCCCTTGATGAAAATTTTGTGTTCTCCTGGAAGGAGTCCAAGGAACAATGAGCTCCTAGAAGAGGTAATCCCTGAACAAGGGTAAGGAACAATGAGTTCTTGGAAAAAGACACTCCCTAAGGGAGGACAAGGAACCATGGGTTCCCGAACAAGGCACTCCCTAAGGGAGGCCAAGGAACGATGGGTTCCTAAAAGGCACTCCTTAAAGGAGGCTAGGGAACCATGGGTTCATGAACAAGGCCATCCCTAAGGGAGGCCAAGGAACAATGGATTCTTGAAAAGGTACTCCCTGAAGAAGGTCAGGGAACCATGGATTCCTGAACAAGGAACTCATTAAGGGAGTGTTGGCCCTTGACCAAGTTTTGGGAGTTTCTTGGTCATGTTGACCTATTTTGAGACTTCGACAGCCTATCGAAGGACGAGCACAAGACGAAGTGAATATCACGGGATCTCGTTCCCCTTTTTGGGTTTTTGGGAATATGTAAAGGGAATGGGATGTCGGCCCATGGGTTTACCCATGTTTAGGCCTATTTTGTATGTATAAATAAAAGGATAGGAAATGTAAGAAGAGGAGAATAGTGCATCTATGTGATGTGAATGTATGATAAGTGATAGTGTGTATTGTAAGTGTTATCGGACTAATCGGTAGGTGCAGACACTAACAAATCCACCTGGATCTAGAACAAAACAGGACAAGGCATGACTCTTTCCCTAAGTTTTGACCATTGAATTAGCTAGTAGGAAGGAACAAGTAACATACCTTTATATCGCTTCCTAGGGTCTATGTTTCTCTCACTTTGCTTTGGTGCTCTCGTGAAGTCAAGACCAAGACAACACAAACCAACCAAAGTGAAGATAGAAAAATAGATTCAACTGTCAACTTATGTGTATGATCAAGGAATTACACAATAAAGTGAGAATAGATTTATGGGAAAGGGACATGTCGTTGTATCATATTAATTGAAAGTAGAAGATTACAACCTGATTGCCTTGATGTCGCAAGCTTCCTTTCGGTGGTTCTTGGCTCCAACACACACACTTGCTCAATCCTTGTATGAAGAAGATCAAATCCTCTTGATAGACTTGCTAGAGTCTCCAAGCTCCTGTTTAAGTTAAGTCCTTCACACAATTCCTTCACCAATTCTCCAATGAATCTTTCTTAACCTTTTCCATGAGAATTCCATCAATATATAAGAGAGAATGAGATGGTTACTAGGATAAGAATGATCCCACAATATCAGGGAATCCAGTACAAGGATAACCATTCGAATTCCAACCCATTCTTCTATAAGATTCCCTTCTAGAACCATCGAGAATCCATATTTTTCCAAGATTTAGAACGATTTTGCACCCTATCTATGCAGCACAGTGTGAGAAGTTCGCACCCTAGCTTAAGGCAGCCTACAAGAATGGGTCATTCTCGCACCCTAGTATATTAGCAACCTGTGAACTCTCTTCAAAAGTAAGTTTTTTGGGAAGAGATGAATGTAACTTTTCTTAGGAGAAAGTTCTTATGAGGAGCCTGAGTACACCATCATCAATACACCATCATGATGACCAAAATCATGGGTAACAAAATGCCCCCCAAAGTATGAGGCCAGAACCAGTGACAGCCGAAAGACTTTGTAAACTGCATGTGTGTGTCGGAAACAAGGAGCACACCTAATCGGAAACCTGCAAACAACCAAGCATCTGCAAAATATCATATATATCAATTCTGAGGTAGGTATTCTTATACTCAGATCATAGATAGATGACATTGTAGACATAAGTCATGGCCACCAATCATACATTGTGGATCCATGCCATCAAAATATAGCATAGACACCAGGAATACACTGTGGATCTATGCGAGAAAATTCAAATTGAGATGGCATAGCCACGAGACATACAAAGTGGATCTATGTGTCGTAGATTATACATATTCCATCGCAACCTGGACAAAGAGATGATATCTAGGGTCTTCAATCTCATCGCCCAAAAGTACTAATCTAACCATGTGATTACATGTGTTGAAGTCGAACATGGAAGAAACCACTTGATTACCGGTCATTGATGAAACTGTTAACAAGTGCGAGGGAAATCACCATTGATGCCAATGACTCCCAAGGTACACTAGTACAATCCCTCAAATGTGAATGAATGAGTTGAAGTCGAACATCTGACAGGATCTTTTGATCAGAAGTCAATGATGTAAACCCACTGTCGAAAGCGAGGAAACCTACCATTGAGGCATGCAAGTTCCAAGGCACCAAAGAATTTCTAAGTCTTGTTTCCAGATAATGAGCTGAAGTCGACGGAACAAAACTCGTCATAGGAGGGCCTTGATGTATCCCCCATCAATGACACGAAATGAGTAACAGATTTTGAAGGTGAAACAGAGTATGATGCAAGTTGGACTGGACACAGGGAAGGTCGACACAGAGAGAATGGACAACTGTAGATGGCCGACTCAATAGAGGTTTCAGATGAACTTCTCTTGAACATATGAATGACACGACCAATGATTTGGAAGCATTGACTCAAAGACGACACAGGGTATGACCTTGTAGCAAATCGAATGAGAGACAAATGGATTTCCCAAACTAGCTTTAAATATAATGAATAGGGGGTGTCATGTTCAAGAGAGACACTTACTGCCACTCAATATGAAGACGAGAACATATCCCTTTCCCAAATTTCCCCCCACCATTTATGGCGAGTACCTCTTTATTTTTATGCAAGCTTGAGGAGGATAACATATGCTTGTTGATATAAGCTTATCCTTCAGATAAGTCCTTCGGAGTATGTTTAACGAACCCTAAGAAGGAGTGGTTCGGTCCCATTACGGGTCTGTCAATGTTTGTTTAACAAGCCCAAATATAGAAAACTCAAAGGTTTTTCATGATTATAGAGTCTGGAAAAACACTTAAAAGAGAACTCTCTCAGTTCCTTTTTCGTAAAATAGTTTGATGAGACCGAAAAAGAGATAAATTATCGCTCACCAGATGCTTTCTTCAAATACTTTATCGAGCGTGAAAATAGCAAGGTCACTCGACTATCTTTTCGTGTTCAGAGAGTCTGAAAAGAGCTTAAAGAGGACTCTAGGGGGGTTCCTTTTTCATATATCCTTGTTGAGCTCGAAAAAGTGATAAAAGTATGTTCGATCGTGTTCTCATGTATTTTCGAGCGTGAGAATGGACAAAGACCCAGCTCAAGGTTTTATACAAAAACCATAAAAAAAACAATCAAAACATGTGATGAAGAAGAAAAAATATGTTTGCATCCCTGTACATGAACATCGAAGTCATTACGCCTGCAAAAGTTACACTCAAAAGGGCATTAGGGTTTAAGTTTTAATAAATAAATAATTATAACAATTAAATAACATGGTAAAAGTTAATATAAAGAAATAAAAACTCCTTTTACCATATCACTTTCACTTGACCACTATTTGAGCCCCAAAACCCCTTTTTTACCCTCGAAGTTCGGCGTCAGATTGTGGGTTTTACGAGCATTCATTCGACGAACCGTCAGCGGCAGTGAGGTAGGCACTTTGTCCTCTACTATTTCATGGTTTAAATTTTCATTTTCATTTGTAAAAACCATCATTTTGAATTTGTTTTAGGGGTTATTATGGCGCTCAACCATTCTCATAGGTGGGCTACACGAGACCTGTGAGAATGGGTCATTCTCACAGGTGAGCCCACAGTAGCCTGCGAGAACCTCGCACTGTGCCTAAAGGGAACCTGCGAGAACCGCAAAGCATAAATTGTTTTTGAAGTTTTTCTCAATGAAAGAGAACCAATTCATGAATAGAGTTGTTAATCTTCTTTTTGTGCTTCTTATGCAGGTAGTTGGCCATCACAATGGTTATAGAATGGCGCGAAAGGGAGCACGAAGAAGATAATGCCATTTCCAGAAATCATCCACCCACTATTGCCGCTTTGAGGAACTGTGGTCTTCTAAAGTACTTTCATATACCGGACATGAGGACACAGATCAAGTTATTAGAGTACCTTGTGCATATGTGGGATCCAGATCAGTAGGTATTTCATGTCGGGGTCCACACATTGTCCTTAGATATTGAGGACATTTACTTATTGACTGGACTGTCACGGCGTGGGTACCACGTGAACCTGACTGGTAGCAGAGGTGGTGGGCTACCCATGAGTGAGTATTGTCGCTTACACTGTGTTCCCGAGGCAGAGAGGAAGAAAGGGAAAGTAGCTATTTGGGGAGTACAGGATTTGACCCTCCATACTATCTTGTTCACCATAGCTAGGATGGTTGGGAGCTCTGCTCCTCACATAGTGCTACAAAGTTACTTCCAGTATGCCATAGAGTGTACTGAACCTCGGGTTTTAAACTGGGCAGATGCTGTGCTTCGTAGCATGAAAAAGTAGTTGACCAAATGTAGACGAGGCAACCTAAATAAATTCTGGTACAAATATTTGTTGGTGTCCTTCTTTATCGAGAGGGTTCCATTACTGAGACTACAGGTTGAGTGGAATTTTCCAGCTCCCACCGATCCAAGAATGTTGGGATGGTGTCAGCTGATGGCCCGGCACATAGCTGGACCAATTATCAAGTATGATGATACCTTCTTCGACTGGTTGTGACCACATATGTTGATGGTCGATGATTATTCTTATGCCAAGTTGGATTTCCAAGGAGATCCAGACTTAGTCCTGCCAGAGGATGTTCAGTGGGGGGAACTTGGTAAGAAGTACACAATTTTTCTTTTTAAATGTTTTTGTAAATTTTATCATATTCAAATGTTTTTTATATGTTCGTCCAAAGACTAAATACAAAACTTGTTGTTGATAACATAGATGTGGGACCTTACCGACCTCTTGGTACTCCTCCCATTCAGCAGCAAGGAGAGGTAGCTCCAGTGCCATAATGGGATGCCAAGGATTATCAAGAAGTAGAACAAAACCTAGAGGGTTTGACAGCAGATATTCCAGACATGACTCTTGGAGAGGTTCCACGATGTTATCAGCGTCACACAGTAGGAGTGTCATAGTCCATTGGTCGACTGCTCCATAGGGTTTCCAAGGAAGTCGTGTGTTACTGTGAACGTCATCCATGACGTCACTTTGTAGAAGCTATGAGATTCATATTTTGACATTTTGGTCTTCGGACAAAACTTTTTGTAAAAACTCTTTTGATTGTTATATATACAGACAGCTTCTACTGGTTTATCTTGTGTTGTGTGAACATTGATGTGATTGATTTATAAATGATTCAAATGTCTGTCTAATACATAGTTAGCTAATGCATCAATTAATGTATTTAGACATCTAGGAATATCTTGATATTCGATATAATCAAAATAACGTTCCAAGAGGCGAATTCGCAAATACACCCGTAACAAAGTAGGACTTCGAATAGTATAGACATTACTTAATTGTAGTACTACAAGCTACGAATTGAGTCGCACAACCAAATGGCGAATTCCGAGCGAGATAGCATCAATCAACAATTCGATAACGATGCTATACTCTGCAATATTGTTGGTCACATGGCCGATACACACACCTCAGAAGAAGACAAGTTCGTTTGTAGGGGTGTAAATTGCCCATGCAGCGGAAGCAAGGTTCTAAGTACTATGGCTAGCGCCATCAGCGAAGCCAATATAGGGTAGCAAAGACTCCAACATCTGGAAATCAAACACAATGTCACATAAGGGTAGAGACTAGATAATGACAAAAGCAAGCTATAGTAACACACAAGAAGTATGATACAATAAAAATACAAGTACTCATGCACATATGATTTTATGCATAGTACTTATTCAAGTACAACCCATTCCTGGGTTCACTCAAAGGGATACCATCGTAATCTACTAACTCATAAGCTCCTTTTTCCAAAACTCGTCGAACGATATAAGGAACTCGCCACATGGCTTCGAATTTTTCCATCTCTTAGCATATCTCGATCTTGTTCATAGAGGAGAACGAGATCTCCTTCGGCGAAAATGCGAGGCTTGACATGTTTGTCGTATTGGGCCTTGACACGTTTTTTCTGAACTTCTATGACTAGGGTGGCATCGCGTCGAGTTTCGTCTAATCGCATAGGATACAATAGACGTTCTTCCTCAGCAGAGGTGTTGGGTAGGAGTTCAACAACTAGTTTTAAAGAGGGTATCTCGCATTCAATCGGGAGAATGGCTTCCAAACCATAGACTAACCGGAAATGTGTAAACCCAGTAGAAGAATTGACGGATGTTCGGTAAGCCCACAATGCCGAAAACAACATTGTGTGCCAACTTTTTTTATGAATCCCTATCATTCGTCGGAGCATAGTTATGAGAACTTTGTTAATTGCTTCGACTTGGTTGTTAGCTTGTGGGTAATAGGGCATTGAGTTTTCATGGCGAAGACCCAACTTTTCAGTAAGTTCAGACATCATGAAGTTTCTAAAGTGGCTACCGTGATCAATGACGATAGCATAGGGAACACCAAAATGAGCTATGATGTGATTAAAAATGAATAATGTTGCGGTCTTTCC
This sequence comes from Picea engelmannii, assembly GCA_009831015.1. Classification (NCBI taxonomy): domain Eukaryota; kingdom Viridiplantae; phylum Streptophyta; class Pinopsida; order Pinales; family Pinaceae; genus Picea; species Picea engelmannii. Next base: position 2,351 of record WSFP011421833.1, on the reverse strand, counting down.
AGTGTTGTCAAATGTCGGCATCACCTCGGCCCATTTCGTAAAGTAATCTATGGCTACAATGATGTATCCGTGTCCCCCAGATGAGTGAGGGTGACATGTCATGAAATCGATGGCCCATTTCGCAAAGGGACTAACGGAGACCACAGGGTGAAGAGGAGTGGGATGTGACCGTATCTTGTTATTATAGGTCTGGCAAGCATGGAATTTTTGAATGGCGATTATGTAGTTGTTAAATAAAGAAGGTCAAAAATACCTTGCTCGTAAGATATTCTGGGCAGTAGCATACCCAGACATATGACCACCACAGGATCCAGAATGGCAGTCATTCAGAGCTTTCTCGGCTTCGTCGAACGTGAGGCAGTGTCGAAAAATAGAGTCAATCCCCTGATGATAAAGAGTATCCCCGAGGATAATATATTAACGAGCTTGATAACGTATTTGACATTGGTCAGTACTGGACAAAGTTGGCCGGAAAGTTTGGGTTTGGAGATATATAATGATATCACCATACCAAAGATCATCAGTGCTGATAAGGAAAAGGGATTCATCAAGTAATGAATCAGCTGCTACATTTTCCATTTCAGAATAGGGAAAGTCGCATATCAACTCAGAAAATACTAAGGACTTCTTAGACTTGGCACGTTCGAATTCCAAGTCAAACTCTTGGAGTATCACAATCCATTTGGAGTATTTTCCCCCTAGCAATTGACGTGTGAGAATATGTTGCATGGGGTTGCAGTTAGAAATCACTATAGTCTTGCGTGAGAGGATATAGTGCTGGAAGTGTTGGACGGCTTGGACGACAGCCAAGGCCAATTTTTCGACATGTAAATACTTGATTTCAGTAGGCGTTAAACTTCGACTCAAGTAGTAAATAACATGTTCATCGTTAGGATCATCCTCTTGGACGAGAACCATACCAATGGTGTAATCTGAGGCAACAAGGTAAAGGAAATAATCGTGACTGTAATCGGGAGGAAAGAGAAGCGGAGCACACGTTAGGGACAATTTCAAGGCTTCGAAAGCATTGTTGGTGATGGTATCCCATATGAACACAGACCCCTTTTTTAGTAACTACGTAAATCCACGAGTTATCTCGGCATAATTTGGAATAAAACGATGAAGACATTTTTCTTTCCCCTGCAAACTTTGTAACTGGAAAAGTGTAGAAGGACGAGGGAGATTAAGGATCACCTCAACCTTTAAAGCATCCACCTGGATCCCTTGACGTGAAACGATAAAACCTAGAAGGCGACTGGATTCCACACAAAAAATGCACTTATGAGGATTCAAACGTATACAGTAGAACCGACATCGGACGAAAATGGCACAGAGGTGGGTTGGGTGATCGAATCGGCGCATTGAGTGAGCAGGTAAATCATCCAGATATGGTTGAACGATGTGCTTGATATCATGGAAAGCATAAGACATGGCACATTGAAAAGTTGCATCAGCGTTCTTAAGACCGAAAGGGAGTTTCCGATAGGAAAACGTACCCAAGGACAATGAAAGCAGTCTTATGTCGATCCTCATGAACAATATTGATTTGATTATACCCGGAGAAACCATCCATTAGAGAGAATATTTCACTTTCGGTGCAATCATCGACAATCTGATCGACGAAGGGGGTAGGAAAGCTGTCTTTGGGACAAGCTTCGTTAATATCCCTATAATCAACGCATACATGAATGGTGCCTTGTTTGGTGTTCCCCAGTGGAGTCACCAATTTTGTTATTGGACTAATCGATAGGTGTGGACACTAATAGATCTCCCTAGATCCACCTCGATCTAGAACAAAATAGGACAGAACATGACTCTTTCCCTAAGTTTTGACCATTGAATTAGCTATTAGGAAGGAAAAGGTAACATACTTTTATATCGCTTCCTAGGGTCTCTGTTGCTCCCGCTTCGCTCCGGTGCTCTTGTGAAGTCAATACCAAGACAACACAAACCAACCAAAGTGAATATAGAAAAATAGATTCAACTGTCAACTTATGTGTATGATCAAGGAATTACACAATAAAGTGAGAATAACTTTATGGGAAAGGGACATGTCGTTGTATCATATTAATTGAAAGTAGAAGATTACAACCTGATCACCTTGATGTCACAAGCTTCCTTTTGGTGGTTTTTGGCTCCAACATGAACACTTGCTCAATCCTTGTATGAAGAAGATCAAATCCTCTTGATAGACTTACTAGAGTCTCCAAGCTCCTATTCAAGCTAAGTCCTTCACACAATTCCTTCACCAATTCTCCAATGAATCTTGCTTAACCTTTTCCATGAGAATTCCATCAATATATAGGAGAGAATGAGATGGTTACTTGGATAAGAATGATCCCACAATATCA